>JAOXJP010018701.1:0-17409 GCA_025762735.1 Platanus orientalis | reverse complement strand
GAGAGAGAGAGAGAGAGAGAGAGAGAGAGAGAGAGAGAGAGAGCTAATATCAACATATAAATAAAATTATTATTTGCTAACTAGTTTGGGCTGGGCCTCAGGCTGAAATTGAGCCTGCCTATACTTGGTCCAAATAAAACTTTGGACCTAATAGTTGGGCCCAAATTGAACCCTGCTTGAAATTAGGTTGGCCCAACCCGATTATTTTTTGGGCCGGACATGTCGAGCTTTGGGTCAGCATGACCCAATTGACAACCTTAAACGAGACAAACATTAAGCACTAAGAGATCTAATGTTTTGAAAGAAGTAAAGAGTTATTAAGCCATTTTCTTGCATTTGATATTGCTGCACTAGAAGGGGATTTGGATCACAAATCTCTTGATCATTTAAGAAAATTCTCTACCTTGAAGGTTCGTGATTAATAGGATCAAGCCTGTGAAACCGCAGCAAAAGCTTTGAGAGCAAGCTGTTTCCGAGGTAATCAATCCTAGGTGGTTTTGAGTTTAATTCAATCCGTGATATTCTGCGATATTGCATATTTCCTATCTTAAATGGTTGATTTAAACTCCTGAATTGAACAAGTAACATCTGCCACTAAGTAGTATTTATTCTTTGCAATTTAACTTGCATAAATTCGCCTATTTAAGAGACACTATAATTTGAGGAGATACCCCTCTTCATTACTAAGTGATTTACGTAGTAATATCAACCTAGTTAGAGGCATGTATTAATTAGAGAAGTTTATTTCTTGACAATAACTATTTGTGAGTTTTGAGCCTTCACTGGAGACACTAGAGGCATTTCTTTTTGCCATTGCCGGAGACACCAGGGGCAGACACCAGGTTTGTCGGAGTCACTAGACCATAATGTGTGTAAAGGTTTTTGTGGTTTAAGTTTTTCTTGTAATACTGATCAATATTCTTAATAAAATTAATCAGCTCAGTGAATAACTTTCTATGGTGGACGTAGGCTTGTAGTGCCGAACCACTTTAAAATCTGTGTAATTTGTATGGTGTGTGATTGTTGTCTTCTTGATTTATGTGTGTTACTTACCATATTTCTACTCTCATTACAATCAATTAAGAGAATAAATCAAGGATAGACTTAGAGAAGTTAAAAGAATTGTTAAATAATTGAATATCTTATTTATCCCCTCCTAAGATAGTTAGGGACATAGAATTTCACAAATCACAAGACACTTGCAAAAACAATGTAAACATTTGACAGCGTAGTTGTGTAATTAGGTTCTCTGGGAAGAATTCCTGAGTCCATGCAATTGGATAAAATACAATAAAATGACATCAATGCACGCAAACTATATCAAAATGATTTCATTGATATAAGTAAACCTGTAGTTTAGTACAAAATATCCTTTATGTAGTTTAGTACAAAATGTCCTTTATCCAATAGGTGGGATATATAGAGGCAAAACAACTATATAAAGTTTACCTCTAGTCTACTTGTGATCATACTACAAAATACCACTAACTACTTGTGGTCCTGACTGTAAAAACGAGCTCTCAAGTCACAGGATCTCGCTCCACGGGTGAGAAAATGACCCACAATATGCGGGGAGAAAATAGTGGGGTAAGCTTTGAGAAAACCCAACAAGTAAATCCAATTTTCTATAAATTTATAGTAAAAGCAAAATAAAAAAATAATATTCAAATAATCAGATTAAATACGTTCGGGAAAGCTTAGTAATGCTGATGTTCATGAATGATATGCAAACGATGCATTGTACAAAGTATTTGGTCATTACTTGTGCTTGTCTCACAACTATGGGTACTGATACGGGTTAGACGGGAGACAGTCCGAACTCTTGGCCACTTGCACCAAGTGGCTGAATCGTCAAACCTAACCTTGGGCATTAAGCACAAGGTGGTTTCTCACCAGATAACCCACGACTCCAATTTGATGGCTCAAGCTAATGCCACAATACAAGTAAAGCCACAAGTAGTGAAAAAAAATCCTCTCGTCTAAATAAATCATACAAATTATGTCAACATAAAAAACATTTATAATGCTAGATGCATGTAATATAATTACATTCACATGGTGCATCAATATTGGTCGAAGACCATCTCAATACGTAGGACGGGGTAGACGGGAGACAGTCCTAACCTTTGACTACTTGCATCAAGTGGTTGAATCACTAGACCTAACCTTAGGCATTGAGCACAAGGTAGCTTCTCGTCAGGCTCTAACTTACATCCTTCTTCTTTTCTTTTTAAGCTCTTTTAAGAAAGCACCCATTTTTATCTTTTATCCTCTTTTTAGGGAAGTACATATTTTTTCTTTTTAAGCTCTTTAAGGGAGCGCCCATTTATCAACATACACTATCAAAATGCATACATACATCCATGCCATGGGATGCTATGCATTATTAATGTCTCTACTACTATCAAACAATACGATGCAAATTTGAATGTCTATTTCTGTTAATAACGTGTAAACATCTTGTAATCATGCCAACTAACACAAGCCTTTTAAAAGAATATAAAGGTAATTTGAGCATTACTAAGATAGAATTTTATATATATATGTATGTAATGGATAATGAATGACAAGTATTTCAACAATTACCAAACCATATAACAAATTTTGTATGCGTAAAGACCCAAGCCCTCTAGCTACGACATCTGGGCGTGGTTATCTATTCTACTACCTCAGGTTATTTTTTGGGTTGATCCCTTGGTCTCTCCCTATAGAATGACTCCTTTGGCTTCTCCTTGTGGGGTGATCACTTGGCCTTTCCCGAAAACATGTCATTGCCTTTGGAGCTGTATCTAACGTGAAATTTTCTACTTGAGCTTAGAAATCCCTAAACTCCCTATTTTTATACGTAACTTGGTGTAACCTCTTCTTCCTCCCACAACCCTCATTATTCATTTACAGCAAAAGAAACATCATGCAATATAGTTTCAAGCTATTTCAAAAAAAAGAAAACAAGAAATACAAATTTATTTTTTAAATTTAAGCAAGCACTAACAAGTTCTTTGCATTTATTCCAATCTTATGTCAAACAAACCCTATTAAATGCAAAGATATGAACAAATCGTTAAATCTACTAATATAGGTATGAAAATATGTTTAGAAATATAATAAAATGCATCATCTTTACTATCAACTAAGATAAAAATGAATTTAAATTTGTAAAATAAAAATAATCTACAAATTAAAACCCTAACTATAAACTTGAAGAATAGATGACCACTCACTGTTTCTGTGCAATAAGGCCTTTACAAAACTCTGCAAGACTCCGTCTTCTTCTCTCTACCTTCGTTTTCCCCCTTCTATTCTAGGGTTTTCCGCAAAAGACTTGAGCCCTACCTTCTTCACTAACATAAAAAAAAAATTGGCTTCTTACACTAACACTGTGGTTTAATGGTTGGAGATGGCTAAGAGAAGGTTCTTCTGGGGGATGGAAAAGGGTAAGGACAAGATGCATCTTGTTAGGTGAAAAAGTATTTGCAGGCCGGTTTCTCATGGACATATCTTTTGGCGTGTGCATGGGAAGCCATGGACAAGGTGGCATGTTAGTACTTAGTAGGCATGGGCGATATGATGGGCTGTGCGCCATGTGACATGCTCCTGGCCCGCATGAGCTTAAATTGTGACTGCATTCCCTAATAATGGTTGGGGGTGGCTCTAGGTTTCTTGAAGGGGTTGTTTAAGGTTCCCTTAGGGGTTAGTTCTTTTTTGGGATAGTGCTTTGGGTCCTAGGCATGGGTAGCATTGCACATTGGGCTTAGGCCTAAAGTTAATACTGGGATACGCATTAGCATGCTTTGTGCGACATACATAGTTCACTATCCTGTGGTTTGTGTGCTCAGGTGTGCCGGGAAAAATCTTGGCTTGGCTTAGGATGAACACTTTAGTGGCAAGGCAAGATGTGGGGCAACGTCTTGCAAGGAATGTCATGGTGCCTTTGTTGGGTTTCATGCATGTTGGTGGCTTAGTGTCTCGGGAGGTAGCTCGAGCCTCGAGAAATGTGTTATAGGTGTGCTGGGCCTTCAATGCTACATGGAAAGGCAAGTAAGAGCTTTGTGGTCATTTGAGTTGTGCTTCAATGGCACGATGTGTGCACTAAGATGACTGACTAGTTGTGCACTTGGCTTAAAATGATTCATAGTTGGCTGGTAGGTGATGATGACATGAGAGACCCTATGAGTGGGACGAACACCATGAGACGCCAAGAAGGAACTTGTGGGCTGGTCGAGCAGGGCTTGACGTATCAGTGCTCTTGGTGAGTAATATCCCTGTTAGTGCATATGGAGCATATCGGTGGGTCTAGAGGAGGAATTGAATGGTGCTTAGGTTGGCCTTGGCTCAGTGATGGTTAGCATGCTGCACGGTTTCACAGAGAAAAAAAATATGGTTGTGATAGGTTGGTCAAGGTGGGCTAGGAATTCCATCCTTAAAATCTATGAACAAGGCTTTTCTTTGCAAGTGGATGTGACGTTGCAAGTGGATGTGACGGTATAAGGAAGAGAAGTTCTCCTTGTGGAGGAAGGTGATTGATGCTAAGTACATGTATGAAGAGTCAGGTTGGAGGAGCTAGATTCTAGAATTTCCTCATGGATACAACCTGTGAAAGGGTATTGCTAGTGGGTACAAGTATTTCCCAAGTGAATGCTTCTTAAAGTTGGAAAAGGTGACTCTATCCTTTTCTTGGAAGACAAATGTTGTGGCCCCATTTCCCTTAAGAGTGCTTTTCCCAACATTCTTAGGTTGGCTCTTTCTAAAGGAGGTTTTGTTAAGGAGCACTCATTGTGTTTTGAGGATTGGTTTATTTGGAATCTTCATCTCCGAAGTTGGGCCTCACTAAGTGGCTAGAGGGTGCTTGGGAAGGAGAGGGAGGATGATACAAGAGTGTGGTCTTGGGACAAGAGGGGTCTTTTCTTTGAAGTTGTTACCTATTGTTGTAGATGTATGAGGCGCTGTGTATGTCAGCAAGGCTAATATGGAAATTCAAAATGGCAACTAAAGTTGTGTTTTTTCTTTGGCTAGTTTTTAAAGCTAGAGCTTTAATAATGGACAATTTTATGTTAAGGGGCTTCCACATGGCAAATCGTTGCATTATGTGTTGTAGGAATGCCAAGTTTGTTAGCCACGTATTCTTGCATTGCCCCTTGGTTTCTATAAATTGGTCCTTTTTGGCAAGATTTAGAAGACCATGGGTTATGCATGCTTCTGTGGAGGTTTTGTTGCTCAAGTGGAGCTAGGAGGCAACAAAGGACATGTTCTCAAGGGGGAAGATCTTATTGAGAAGTATCCCTGTTGTCTGTCTAGGAGTGTGTGGTTGGAACATACCGCTCATATTTATGAAGGGGTGGCCTTGGACCTGGCAAAGTTTTCGAAGAAAGTGCTGTTGCTACTTTTTAGTTGGGTTTTTCATATGTTAAGAGTTCAAAGAAGTTAAATTCTCCAATTGGATTTGCAAGTGATGCCCTTTTTTTTTTGTTAAGGGGTTTGCTCCTACTTAGTCTAGGGCTATACTTCTTGATGCAACACAATAAAGAAGATACCAAAAATTGATGTAGGTTATCGCAAGAGGCTTAAATAATTGTTAGAATGTAAGTGTAGAAGCAAAATAGTTTAAGAATCGAATTTAGCACAATTAAGTAACCATGAAACTAGGAAAACATACAAAAGGATAATAGAAATAAAGTTGAGGAGAAATTAGAATGAAAACAACAACAACAAACAGCCTTATCCCAACTATTTGGGGTCGGCTACACGAATCCTGTTCTGCCATTCAGCTCTGTTTAGGGCCTTATCTGCCGGGCCAGATCAAAACCAAATCATGAAAAAATATATAAAATAATAGACCATACTTGGACCTACATAATAACTAATAAGGATACTTTAGCATTTAACTTTTTAGGCATGTCAACACATATCATGGATACATGTCAGTACAGCTAGATGTGTCTAAATATTCTTTTCTATTCCCAATGCACTTGTGTAGATCATTATATCCTGAGGATTAGCAGCTACATCTCTCAATGAAGAACATAAGTTATAAAATGTATGATATCAATGTTCAGTATTTCTTTGAGATTTATGAATTTTGACTTTCTATATCTAAAAAGGAAAATTTATTATTTCAATCACGTATGGTTGTGTCCACATGAATATTTAGCAAGGTTCAAAATGTCAGCGTCAGTGGAAATGTTGGTTGAGCCAAAATAAGACTTATGTTGGGAAAGTCGGAAATGTCAGAAAGAAATATTGTAAAAATCATGGAAAATTAGGGAATATATTTTTATCTAACTACATAAACATAAGAAAACAAATAGATTCATTATGAATGATAGCTTATTTTAATATATAATCATAGCTTATTTTAAGACAATATACACTTGTATTATCATATTCTTAACAAATCCACATGCATTCATTAGGATTAAATAATGATTGACAAACATATTATAATCAAAATGGATAAACATAAGGGAACAAGTAGACTCTCTTCCTCTTTTCTTTCTTATCATTTCCTTTTTCTTCCTCTCCTTTCTCCTTTTATTTCCCTTGGAATTTATTGCTTCTCATATGCTTTTTGAGCATGTTGACATCATTCTATAATGCACTACGAAAGAGGAATATTCACTCAACGCATCAATAATGCACATCATGTTGACTGAAAATTTGAATTTATAATGTAGTTAATGTTTCACATCAGTATGGTGATGTTTCGTGTCGGTCTTGGTTGACATGGACATATGTCGGATGACATTAAAGACATTTCCAGAAATTTGAAACAATGATATTTTAGGAGGTTGCCATATGAAACACCTTGAATTTATGTGAGTGTCCTTTTCATGTAGCTTGGAAAAATGGGCCTTAAACCTGCTAGGTCAAATGATTATGTGCAAGTAAGCAGGTATTTAACTTTTCCCAAAAAGTGAAACTCTGCCAAAATTTCCTCATTTTTAAAGTCCCGAAAATATCTCTAGAAGTATTCAATATCTAATTGAATGTCTTTGAGGAAGGGCTGGTTGAAGTTGGAGATGTTAATTGTGGACTGCGAGCAGTCTTGTTAAAATCTCCATCCCAATGGACACGGGACACTGGGTTGGGGACTGTTACTACTTCTGCTGTTGTTGAGAGCAATCCCTCCTAGACAGCTGTGACTTGTGAGCCATCTAAGCTGAATCCTGGTAAGGAAAATTCTCCGGTGAGCAGCCAATTTGTGCAAAAAAGCCAAAGGTTAGGTCTATTCCAGTCCACCCCATAACTACAGGACCAACACTGGGTAATGACCTTCATGTCCTGTAGTTGGAGCAGGATCTGCAGAACCATGCCATTGTCTTGTGCTTGAGGCAATTCCTCATCATCTGACAGAAGCATCTAACCCCATATCCAATGGGGCTATTGATAAAGGTCTGCATGTGAGTTTTTATTGTGTTTCTTCATTAAAAACATATAGCTGCCTTCCATACTTTTGCCTATGATTTAGCAGTCAGTGAGGTGTATACAACAGACCTGGTTCAAACCACATCTTAACCTACTAACAACTAACCATTGGACCTATGACAAAAATGTTAGCATCAAACATTGAAACACAAATTAAACTATAATTTGTTTGTCACTCAATACTGAGTCTCCAGTTTTGTCAAGTCAAATCAGTATAACATGCAGGAATAGTGCACACATACCCTGAATAGGTTCTGATAAATGGTTGCAAATACAAGTAACAATGCAATTTGAACATAGAAATGTACAATGCATCCATTGTAAATTGATGCGAACAGAACATTCCAGAATTGGAAAGCACAAAGAAGATCCAGAAAATACAAAGCAAGTCTCCTCAGAGTAGCGAACATACCTTGCCCATCAGTAGTCAGCATCCTACGCATTATAGGCAATAGAGTAGGCTCAATGTGAACAAAGAGATGGGGAAGCCTGCTCACAGACTCAAGAATTGTGCTGATGGCACGCAAACAGCCAACTGCAGCCAGAGCACCTGGATCGTCAGCCTCATCATCGGCTTCAGCAGTGTTCATGCACTTCCAGAATGCCGCGGCCTAAAGATAAACATGAAATAGCTCCATTAAACAGATAATCAGAAAACTAAATCTGCATATACTAAAATAGATATACCAATGGCAACCAAAGAAACTAAATTACCAGATTCTGGCACAATCCAAGGGCGTAAGGTGCCATCTCTTCCCCAAATTTATCCACGATGGTCTCAAGAGTGAAAACAAGGTCCTCATTCTCAACCTCATTCATGAGTTTAAAGAACTCTGCAGAGGACATAGAAGAACCATGAAAGAAACTCGATAAAAGCTCGCTTGTAAAACCAATAAAAGCTTTATAAGCACATACCATCAAGTAATTGAGGAAGAATTGGACGGATCTCACTCAAATCTGCACAGAAAACAGGATTGTTTTCTTTACAAGAACATACAACAAAAAGAGTACAGGAAATCAAACTGAACATAGAAGACTGGAAACACATACCTTTACAAGCTTCAACAAAAGAGCGCAATGCAAAAACTGAATCAACACGAACTGGAAGCTCTGGATCATGCAACCCGGAAACAACACTGTGCAAAGCCTTGCGGAAATTGTTCTGGTCTGCAAAGTTGATATGTGCATATTGGCCCGCCACCCATGCTGCCTAAATTCCCGATGACCAGTATGCAAATGAGCAAGTTAACACAAATGGAAACAATTGAGAAACAAATGCCGATATACAAGTCACCTAACATGAAAAGTATAACATAGGACACAGAAAACTGTACCATCAGTACTCCACTTTCTTAAGTGGTAAATTATAAATAACAGAAGGAAAAGGAATCTGTTGAATTTGCAATGACAACCATCATATGTACATGCTACAAGAAAAGCGCTACAAATTTCCCCATCAGGGAGAGGCTCCCCTGGATCCCCTTATTTCAGTGTCTACAAACCCATCTTTCACCTGGCATCACTGATGCACAAGCATCTGCATCTTCATCAGATGGTTCAAGTTGGAGAAAATTAATAAAGATACAGTGGAGTAACAATACAAACAACAAATCAACCTCTATAAAAAATAATAATAAATAAATAAATAAAAGCACAAGTTGATAGAAGTTTTTTATTCAAAAAGGCAGAACACCAAAAGGTAGATTAGATAACAAAGGAGCCGAAGGCCAGAAGAGTGCAAGACCATCATAAAACCTCAAAACACTAGAAAAGGAACTCAAAGTTGACCCCAAGCAAGCAGAGAAAAACCTTCAAAAAAAGGATACACAGAACAGGACACCCACAACCACTCCCAAATTCTGGACTTTTTTTTTTTTTCTAAGAGAAAAAATCATTAAAAAGGAGAGACAAGATATCACCCAAAAAAGGAGGACCCAACCCCCAAAAAAGAAGAGCTAAATTACAAGAATCTCTAATGAGTAGGTTAACACACCCCTTTTTCATATCAACAAAAGAATGGGCCTCCAAATCTATAAAATTAGAGGCCCAAAAACACCATTTATCCCTAGCCTTTCTAAAAAAATTTAAAAACAGTTCCGCATAGTTCTCAAAATAGCTTTGGTTCCTTTCCAACAAAAGAGTCCAACAAACAGATGGAAAAATCATAATCCATAACAAGAGCACCAACTGCTTCAAATTCTTTGGAAATTTCCCTGGCATACCCACTTCCTCGAGGACCATACACCACATCTCCTTTACAAAAAACAATGGACCGATTCTTGTATTGCAATACTTGGGAGGATTTATTCCTTGGCAGATCTCAAGTGGCTTTGACAAGATCAGTGTCTGATCATACCCCTATTGTTCTTGAATGGGGGTGGCGGAAAGGCGGGCCATCCCCATTTAAATTTGAGGAATCTTGGTTTCTTGAACCGGATTTTATGGAGTTAGTGGAATCAGTATGGCGTCAGTCATCTTATTCTGGCAATGCAAGTAGGTACTTCTCTCCTAAGCTCAAAATTTTGAAGTTTCGTTTAAAAGCTTAGAGTAAACTTTCAATTGGATATTTCAAGGAAGAGCAATTGGGATGCCTTGGGAATATAAGAGGCATTAATTTACTGAAAGAAAGAAGGTCCCTAACTAGTGAGGAAAGGGTGAGAAGGGAGGCATTTTGTAAGGAATTTATGATCCTTGCGATCAAAGAGGAGACCTTTTGGAGACAAATATCTAAAATTAGATAGCTAAAAGAGGGGGATCGAAATACTAAAATTTTCCATAAAGAAGCTTCGCACCACAAGAATTCGAATGACTTAGGTGGACTTTTGATTAATGGGGAATGGAATCAAAATCAAGAGGATATCAAAAGGGTTGCAAAGTCTAATTTTATGAATTTGTTTAAGGAGGACAATCCTATGAGGCCCCTATTGGATGGTTTGGAGTTTGATGCAATTTCAAGTACAGAGAAAAGGTCGGTTGAGAGATGTTTTCCTGAAGAGGAAGTGCACCATTCCAATATGAATATGAAAGAGGATAAAGCACCTGGACCTGATGACTTCACCATCTCATTTTTTCAAAGATGTTGGGATATTGTAAAAGTGGATCTCATGAATGTACTTGATGAGTTTTACTATTCGGAGGAATTTTACGATCATCTTAACAACAATTTTATTTCCTGTATCCCCAAAAAGAAAATTATCAAAGAAATTGGAGATTTTCGATCCATCAATCTTTTGAGTAGTGTATGCAAGATCACATCTAAAACTTTGGCTTCGAGATTAAAATCGGTGTAAAAGGACATTATTTCTCCCCCACAAGGTGCGTTTATCAAAGAAAGACAAATCCTTGATGGGGTACTTATAGCAAATGAACGCATTGAGGATAGGAGGTTATCTAGTAGAAGTGAGATTATATGTAAACTAGATCTAGAGAAAACTTATGATCATGTCAACTAGAGGTTCTTGGATTATATTTTATTGAGGATGGGTTTTGGTGCCAAATGGATTAGTTGGATTTTGTTTTGCTTAAGTTGCTTGTCTTTTTCTGTATTGGTAAATAGAAGCCTGGCCGGTTTCTCTAATGCATGGAGGGGCCTTAGGCAGAGAGATCCTATTTCTCCATTTTTATTCATAATGGTATCAGCAATACTAAGCAGAATGATAAAAAACGCGGAAATGGGGTTTATTTCGAGCTTCTAAGTGGGCTCTATTGGGGTATATTTTTCATCTTCAGTTTACCGATGACACTATGATATTTTGTGATGCCAATGCCATACAAATGGGATTTCTTAGATGTATTCATGGTTTTTTTGAGACAGTCTCAAGCTTAAAGATCAATTTGGCTAAGAGTGAAATGTATCAAGTAGGGGAGGATTGTGATATTGAAAGTCTGGCTTGGATTTTGGGGTGTAGAATTGGGTGTCTTCCTTCCACATATCTTAGTTTGCCGTTGGGTGCAAGTTATAAATCAAAGGCTTTGTGGGATCCAGTGCTTGAGAAAATTTCTTCTAGATTGGACTCTTGGAAATCCCCACTATTGTCAAAAGGTGGGAAATTGGCATTGATTAAGACAACCTTGGAGGCCATGCCAAATTATTTCTTATCTTTGTTCACAGTACCGATAATGATGGCTAATAGAATGGAATATTTGTTTAGGAGATTTTTGTGGTAGGATGGTTTTGATCACCATAGATACCATTTGGTTGATTGGGGCTCTTGTTGCAAGCCTATCACCGATGGTGGCCTTGGTATCAGACGTATACGGTTTCATAATAAAGCCCTGCTCGCTAAATGGATGTGAAGATTTGGGGTGGATCAAGATAGTTTATGGTGCCCGATGGTACTGGCTCGATTTGGTGAAAAATCATGTTGGGAATCTAAAGAAGTTAGGGGCAGACATGTTGTAGGATTTAGAAATCCATCATTTTTGGGAGAGATGGATTTTGGAAGTACATTAGGTTTACCCTTGGATTGGGTGAAAACATTCAATTTTAGAAGGATATTTGGGCGGGGGGATGTCCACTCATGGAGTCATTCCCAAATGTTTACCAATTGGCTAGGGATCAAAATGCTACGGTGGTTAAATGTCATGATGAGAATGGAAGAATTTGGGATCCTAGATTGAGAAGAGACCCGAATGATTAGGAGGTTGGAGAATTACTTAATTTATTGGAAATCTCAGGGAATCTCAAACCTAATAATCATAGGATTGATGGGTGGCTTTGGAAATTGAATCAAAAGGGCTATTTCACATCTTAATCGTTCTACTCTGTGTTGTCTAATCATTTAACGGTTTTGTTTCCCCATAAAGGCATCTGGATCCCGATCATCTCATCCAAAATATCATTCTTCATAAGGAATATTTTCTAAGATAAAATTTTGACCCTGGACCATCTTCAAAGTAGAGGGTGGAATTTGGCAAATAGATGTATCTTATGTATGTCTAAGGAGGAATCGGTTAGTCATCTTTTCATCCATTGTCCTATGGCTAAAGGGATATGGTACTTCTTCCTCTCCCATCTTCAAATTCCATAGGTTTTCCCAATGTTTTTTAGTGAGTTGATTCTAGGTTGGTGGATGAGCGGCCTTGGGAGTTTTTATTAGGACAGGCGGGCGCTTCCGGGGGGTTATTTGTTGGGGTTTGTGGAATGTAGAATGAACGTAATGGCAGAATTTTTGAAGAAAAATTTTGTGGTAATGGCGAATTGGCTATCTTCATTAATAACTCTTTTTTAGTGGGCCTCGGTATGGGCTTCTTCTGATGAGTCGGAATGGAACACGATATGGAGGGAGGTGTCTTAATTCCATATCTTGTTTTAGGTTGTAATCTAGTGCATTTTATATATAGCCATCACTATCGGGGTGACCTCTATCTTTTGTAATGTTATATTTTCTTTTCTCATATATATAATAAATGATCTCTTTACTTCTCAAAAAAAAAAACAATGGACAAAGATATGATCAAAATACTACCCATCAAGATAAGAAAGAGAAAAAACATTTACAAGAGTAAAACCACGCCTTTGGAAATTGTCTATGGTAGGAATCTTTAACTTACAGACTGCCCACAGAAAAAACAGCATCTTTGAAGAAATTTTCAACCCCCAAATAGAATTCCATAGGAAGGCACATCCCTCTCTTCCAACATGCATTAGCAAGATCGAATAGTGAATCGACCACTTCTCGCTAGTGTCCATCTCCGCCTATCCATCCTTTCCTTGTTTATATTGATAAGATATAAGCAACCAAGCAATCTGGCCATTTCTATCATTTCCCAATCATTCAGGCACCTTATCAAATGAATGTTCCACCTGGAGCCTTCCCCTTTGATTCCCCAAGAATCTGCAATCAATGCACTTTGGTCCCTTGCAACAGCATAAATATTTGAGGCTTCAATCATCAACGGTCTTAGAGTGCACCACCTATCCTTCCAGAAATGGGTGCAAATTCTTTAACCTATCTCAATAAAATACCATTATTAAAGGAGATCAATTGATCCATAGTAGCATTCCAGCAGCCCACACTAAGGATTTCTTCTTCTTTTTTTTAAGATAAGATGTTTTATTGATAAGAGAGAAAAAAAAGATACAGAAAAAGCATTCACCCCAACAGCATAAGGAATGCTATGGCAGGAGCCAAGCAAGAAGAGAACAGCAAATACAGAGGCCAGCCCCAACTCCCTAACCACTGAAAATAAGAGTCCCAATCAAAAATCCAGCGCCTAAATGGGATATTACTGCTGATTGGCGGAAAGGACATCCATTTGAAGATCTTCAAAAGCATCGAGTCAACAAGCTTGTGAAAAGAAAGAGCCAACCCTTTGCCCATCAACCCAAAAGATTATCATTGAACATAAACAGGAAAGCCCAAAAGATTCCAAGGTGAAAAAGAAAGAAATATCAACTTTTTAAGCCATCGGACAATGAACAAAGAGATGGTTTATAGCTTCCTCCGCCCTCATACACAAAGTGCATCCATTTGCTAAGTACCTACCTCTACTATGTGAGTGGTTGAGAGTAAGAATTTTATCCAGGTATGAGTTCTACAAAAAGAAAGTGACCTTAGAAGGAACACCCTTGTTCCAAATGCCCTTATGAGGAAATGAGGATTAGTGGCATTTTCAAGGCCCTTATAGAAAGATTTAGAACTGAAAAAACCAACCTTTCCCATTGCTAATTCACTCCCAACCATCTTATTTACCCAAATCAGGATTCAACCAAACAAGGCAACTCAACAACCTAATCATCTCTCCAATTTCCCTAGCATTCAAATTCCTTCTAATTCTAAGGACCCAGTTGATCCCCCCCTACCATCAAAGTACAACAACAACAACAAACAGCCTTATCCCAACTATTTGGGGCCCCCTACCATCAAAGTGATGTAGAATATTTCCAAGAACCTCAAGTAATTGCCCAAATTAAAGTGCAGAAGTAAAACTCAAGAATAGAATGTTAGAACCCACAAGGAACTACAAAAAATTTTAAAAATAAAATAAAAAACAAAGAATAAGATATGAAAAAAGAAATAGAGTTAGAATGAGAGAGAGAGAGAGATAGAGAGAGAGAGAGAGAGACCCAAAAGGGCATTTTTGGAATTTCTGGGCAGAACCACAAAATTACCAAAATACCCCTGATCATGTGTCAGAAAATTTTGAAACTTTCCAAATATTTTCTGACGTGTTCAAGGATTCTACAGTTGAAAGTTCAGGTCATTCAATAAGATTTGATTTGTCAAATCAATGAATTTCAAAAAACACAAAAGATTCTTTATTGGAGGTTAACGAATCAGCATTAAAGAATTCAAAGATAGGTGTCTAAAGTGGAATTAAAAAAAAAAAAAAAAGAGATGAAGATATTGTTGGGATTTAGAAGAAAGAGCAAAAGAGATAGAGAAGGGGAGTATTACAACTCAACCCTTAGAGAGAGAGGATAACAAGGGCCAAGCCCACACTACACGTGTCAAAATTCAATTCATTCTTAATTGATTTATTCATGGAGGAGGTGTTTGTAAATAGGTTTACAATCTTAAAATATTAGAAAGTTTCTAAAATTAGAAACTTGCTAGCCAAGTTTTTCTAGAACAGAAAACTTTCTAAAATCTTACTTTCCTAAAATTTAAAATTACTAAAGACTCCCCCTAAAGAGGCGTCAACCAGCTCTCTAAAGAGCCCCACACTTTGACTTATTGACCCACCTAACTTCTAAAAACACTATTCATGTCATTCACTGATACCCCTTTAGTAATTTGTTCATAACTTTCCCAAATCACCTTGGATTTGCACAATCTTGGTCTTGGTAGAACAGTAATTGAATAACCTCTCCAATGACACCAAAATCAAACCCAATACCCAAAGGGAAAGTTTTAACCTTAGAAAACTTGAGCTAAAAGTAAGTGACATGATTACTCTCTAAAAAAACCCAACAACACCTTGGTACTATTGGCTTTATTACATGGACACAAAAAATGTTGAACCACCCCCCTACAAGATCCAAAATAACCCAACATAACGTGTACATTTAAATCTAGCCCTCTTATGTGGGGGTACATACATGAGCCCATTAATGTTGTCCGCATCACAAAGGTATCAGCTATAGTACCCTGTTTATCATTGACTAACAAGTATAAACATCTAAACTCCTTTAAGTGCTGCATCCCCCACCCAAAAGTCCTCCCAAAATCTAATCTCCACACCCGAACCCACCTTGAAACGAATACACTTTCGAAAGTCCGCTTTAACCTTGAGAATGGACTTCCAAATCCCATAACCATGCTCCACTCTCACCTCCTTGGAATCCCATCCCGAATTCAAACCAAATCTAGCTGACACCAAAGACTATCCCACTCTTCCCTAAATCTCCAAAGCCCTGTTTTGAATCCTAATCCTACGAATCCCAAGACCACCCTCCCTAATAGAATGGCAAACCGTGTTCCAAACCACGATATGGTACCTATGATGCTATATAGAATCATTCCATAAAGAATTCCTAAAACGAGCCAAATGTACATGATTTGATCTGACTATGTTATGTGATATATCTATGAGCTTGATTTATAATATTCTACTGGTCATGAACCCGTGCAAATTCAGACGGGCAATGTAATTTGAGATGAATTAGTTTTTGTAAAAAATATTATTAAGAAATGTAGCACCAAATGTATTTGTTTAATCCAAAAGGCTAAAATAAAGATTTTGTGGAAGTCTTTTAAAGAAAACTTCACACACACAATAAAGGGGGGAAGAGGACAAATAAGAAGCAATTCCAAATACTTCTCAAAATGATAGTACAAATTGAGCCAATGGGGGTGTCTATAATAAATGATCAAGCGATTTAAGGTTTTTGTTGGAACATGGAAGAAACTAACTAATCTAGGATATGGGATGATATATTATTCTTCATATTCTTGAAGCTATTCAATTCTTCCTACAATTCTTAGTTTTCCCATCATCATTGGCAAACATTGGAATCTTGTCGAAGTGATATTAATTCATATGAAAGATAAAGAGATGGATTAAAAATTTGCATGCATGTAGAGGTAATAGTTTTTATATTAAAAATTAAAAACCACAACAGATAATATACAAAAAAAATGATTAAGAAATTGGTAACTTCTAACATTTTATGGAGAGAGACTCTTTGGTGTTTCTCAAAAAAATAAAAATAAAGAAAAATGTAGAAGGGTTGTCCCACATGGCACCTCTTGGTTTGACACTTGGGTGTATAAATAAGCAATTTATTGATTTTGGTAATCTCTGAGTTACCATCCATAGAAACGGGAGTTCAAAGACAAGGTTTTTTTTGGTTGAAGAATAATTATTCTATGTTTTTAATTAAAATATATAAAATAGAAACAAGAAAATATAAGAAAATACAAATTTCATAATTATTGTTCCCCATGTCTTTCTGCATTTTTTAAATATAAAAAGTATTAAAGATATTTTTCAAAAAATAAACCCAATTCAAGTATCAAGTGTGCCATGGTCTACAACAAATACAATAATTAGAATAGATGATGTGAATTTTTTTCCAAACTTTTGTATTATAACTTGAAGTATGTTTATAAGTGTTAAAACTTTGAAGAAAAAAAACACAGAAATGTAGAAAAATTGGTCTAGTTATTTTATATGTGAGATCAATGCCTCATTGAAGTATGTTGTGTGTTACGCATTTTTTTACCAAAAACAATTTCCTTTTAATAATTTTATTAAAAATATATTTTTTTCTTAAAAAATTTCAAAAATACAATATGTAAGACTATACCATGACCATTTGATTTAACTTTATAAAAATATATTTTGATCAAAAAATAAAATAAATATTCTATATATCAAAAAAATCAACTAGATTGGACAAACGTAATATAAAAAAATAGCTTTAAGAGAGTTTTACTTTGAGACTTACCAATGGGGTTGGTTTGATCCAGAGCAAAATCCAAAGCCATTGTTTGTTTTTAATCAAAATGAAGTCCTCAACTCTCCCCCCCCCCCTCTCTC
>JAOXJP010018700.1:14981-31709 GCA_025762735.1 Platanus orientalis | reverse complement strand
ACCCAAAATTGTAGTTTTTGCTAAGACGGATAA
Organism: Platanus orientalis; assembly: GCA_025762735.1. Lineage (NCBI taxonomy): Eukaryota > Viridiplantae > Streptophyta > Magnoliopsida > Proteales > Platanaceae > Platanus > Platanus orientalis. The sequence goes on along the minus strand of JAOXJP010018700.1, from coordinate 31,676 downwards.
TGTAAGGTAAACAACACTTCATTATGATTCTGTTGTGCATGTTTGGAACACCAATGGTTAAAATTGATAAAAACCATTACATTACGAAACTATACATTAATCGTCTAAATCTAACATCTCTTGTGTAACAACTTACGAACTAACTTCTCTGAATTGTTGTATCTGGGGTTGATATACTGAAAGCTCCCATCCAACTGCAAAGGGATCGCAATATCGATACAAATTCGTTGCAATAGGTGGAATAGGATGACCCAACAATAAGAAGACCTACAAAAATATGATAACATTACGTAATGTTCAAAACAATTTGAATACATATTTTAATGAGCAACAACAATTACCTGAATGAAATGATTTCTATTCACAAACCCTATAGCAATTTATCGACGGACAACTACAAACAATGGATATGATCTAAGTGGTAGGAATGTTAGGCATTGTTGCATGCTTAAGTGATATAATACCACATCGTAATATGATGTTATGAGATATTCACAGTTTGACATGATCATCCAATAGGCATATCCTGAACAATCATCAAGGCATGATAGTAGCTGGACCAGTTCATCAACTCGCTGACGACTTCCATATATTTGCTCATAATGTGAGAGATGACTTTGCAACTCGCTTAGCAATTCCATTCTTATATTCTGCCAACTATCTTTAGGATATCTTAGCAATCCAGCAATTGCCCTAAATCCACGGTTTCTATCGGGTGCCACATCTTTAGTTAATCTAATAAAAGGCCTTATCCCTATGAGAAATATCTGAATGAATGACATCGATCTTTGTTTCATCACTATATGGGTACGAAATACCTACAAAATACACAAGGAAATATAATATGTTAAATAAATGAACACATCATAATTTACATTGTTATTAAAATATTGGGCTTATGTTTTTCTTCAATTTACTCTAAGGGTGTGGTCGCCAGGATTGCACCGGAGTGTTAGTCGTACTTATAGTTATAGGGGAAGAATAACTATCCTGCATTGAAAATAAAATTTTGAATTCAAACAGTTCACACCATGTAAATGTGTCAATCTTCGCGTGTGGATGACTTCTTACAGTTGTCTTCAACTCCGGTTCCATCAGATGTGAACTGTCTAGGGTTATTATCTCTCTTAACTTCTTTAGCATCTGTAACTTCATTGTGGGATCGTATTCATTGAACTATTTCATAAACATCTATAAGTCAATAGTACAATCGAACTACTGCCCTGTCTGGGTTAAGGTACCTAGCATGTTAAGCTTGCGCCAATGCGAATGTATAGAATCAAGGGGAATTGGGCGACCTTCCCTCATGTACTGTGCAATCTTGTGTGCACATGGCAACCCATATGTGCGTTGATAAGCACAACCACATATAGAAACACCAACAAAGTTGGCCCGCTTTACTTTAAATAAAACTATCTTCATCGCCTTTATAGAAATGTTGCCCCGAAGCTCTTTAAATTTGGAAGGCTTCATGTTGTATTAGATGACTGTCTTACTCTTCTTGAAAGATGTTTTTATACTTGCATACTGTAACTCAAACAACATATGTATATTATTCCAAGAGGACTCAAAACCCCATTTATTCAATTCGAATTACCTTTTTAGCTTTGTATGCACACTCTCAAACCTATTCGTTGTAATTGTCCCAAAATGCATCTATCGATCCATCCAAGCAGCCACAAATCTCTATATACATCTAGTCAATTGTTTTGTACATATTTGAGTGCATCCGGATATGTGCTGAATTTTTATTCAATGATGCAAGATTTTGGAAGTATTATTTTTTTGTCATTGAAAACACTAATACATTCTAACCCATGATGAACCTGTCACAACTCTCTTTTGTTGAAAACATTTTATTACACTTCGCAAAAACATTCCTAGTGATGTGCCATCTATACAATAAATGTGTAGCAGTAGGAAACACTGTAGAGATTGCATCATCAAAGCCACCTCCCTATCTGTCACAATAATTTGACAATGATGACTATCACTGATCACATCACACAAAACACTTAGTGCTCATGTGAAGTTATCTTCTCTCTTACATTGGAGATATACAAAGGCTATAACGAAGGTCATGTCAGTGGATGTCAATCCAACAATCTCCAAAAGGGGCATATGATACATATTCGTCTTGTAGGTGCAATCCATGATCCAAACATGTGGAAATGGATGTAGCAATTCCAAACTAACCGAATATGCCAAAAAAAAAAAAATCAATCACAGTCTCAGTATCATCGATTTGTCTATGACACTCAATGTATCCATGCTTTGCCAATTGTCCCAATAGTAGTTGCATTTGAGACCTTCTACCCTTCTCCGCGGTTCTATGTCTTTGTCATGCATTGTATATTGTCTTCATTGTGGTAACATTTAAGGGGTCTCTTTGTTTCAGTGTAGCCAAAATATTTCTTTGTTTTACCATACTCTTGGACATGTAAACCAATAATGAAGTCTTTTCTTGCAATAGTCTTTCAGCATATGAATGTCCCTCAAGATGATGCGCAGCCGAATGATTATGCACACCACACACTACTAACAAAATCCAATCATCATCAGTGGACAACATTTTACCCTTCAATTTAAACGGACATCCACATTTTTTCCTACCTGACACCACATGTTTTTTTTTATCTTGATTCACATCTTTCTTAGGCTCTCTGTACTGGCCACTCTTCTTACATGCAAGGGTAATTCTTGGTTTCTTTGAGGAAGCACCAAAATTTGACTTCTTAGTGACAATGACAAAACTATATCTTTGCCTAACCTCGACCGCTCACTTACATAAGTTTACTTGGCTCTTGAATATCTATAAAAAAAGTAATAAAAATCGAAGCACAATAATTCAAAAAATCTTCGCATAGTAACTCAAAAACAATTTGAAAAGATTTACCTCATATGTGATAAATTCACTGGTATAATCCACTATCATCTCGGCCGAAACCTTACTAAATTAGCTCAAAGCATCACCCTGTAGTTGGAACATCGCAAAAAAAAAAATCAATAAATCACATAACTAAGTGTCTTAGCAAGCTAGAAGTGTGTGGGCAAAAAAACAAAATTACAAGTTTGTTTGGACCTTGAGGTTGGACCAAACTGGGTTTTGTTCGGATCTCAAGGTCCGAACAAAACCATGTTTGCCCGAACCTGTACCTCCGAACAAAATGCAGGAAATATTTTTTTCGTAAAACGGAAAATACTTACCATTGAGAGATTTTCTTGCTCCAATTCGACTCTTTGATGATCCATTGGGTGGTTACAATGCTTTCACACAACAATGATGTTAAAAAAAGTGTAGGGTTTGCTTGGGAGAAAAAAGGAGGGAAAGAGCGTTGTTTGTTTTCGTTTTTGAATAATTATAACGTTTTAACGAAGTGTGGGGTGGGGAGAGCAATTTCAATTTTTGGGTTTTTGGTTAACAGGAGTAAGGTCATTTTAGTGAGGGGTATGGGATGGAATTTTGAAAAGTCTTAACATGGGGGTGTGGTGAGGAATTTTGGGGGTGCCAATAGCCTCACCCTTCATTATATAATCTTTTAAATATTCGGCCTCGGGCTGGGCCGTGGTCAGCCTGAGCATGGTCCAAGCTTAAGCCCAGACTTAACTTGGGCCCATGGCCACATCAAGCCTAAAGTTGGGTCAGCCTTCTGGCTCAAATTTCGCGATGAGTCAGCCTGGGTTCAGGCTGGCCGAACTTTGTTCACAACCTTTTTTTTGTTAGGTGTCTAGTATCAGTTGTGACATCAAACTCAGTTAATAGGTGGTCCAACCAATGTTGGCAAGATAAGAAACAAGCTCACTCAATTTCTAAAAAATTACTACTTTCGAGAACAGTAAAATGGAATTTTTTTTTTTTTATAAGTACTGAGATTCAGTCCTTCGTAATCTTCAATGCTGTGACATGTTAGTCACACTTAATACCATGTTTTGGCTTACGATGCTGTGGTTTTATCTGACCATCAATTAAGTACTCTGTATTTATCTATTAAACATCTACAGTTTGAGATGGTTCTTTTATGCTGCTTTGCCAAGCACTTTTTTGTTTCTTTAAGGGAGTGGATTTGGACCTTGGGAAATGTTTCCCAGAATCAGATTATAGGAAACCATCTAAGGAATCAGAAACCATCATTTGGTTCTAGCCACTTCTGAAAAACAAATTTGGGCTGGACTGGACCCTGCACACAAGACGGATGCAATCCTGAGATTGATGCGTTTTTTTATAGCATCTGCCAATTAACAAACATCACCTCATTAAAAACAATTAAAAATAAATAAAATAAGGGTGCCCCCTGATTTCTAGGGCTGTGAATGATTCAAAATACATATTCGATTTGTATTCAATCAGCTTAAACCGAATATGGATCCACGAGTTTCCACTTTGATTAAATATTTGATTTATTTAGAAAAATCCGATTTTTAATGGACTGAATATGGATCTATATTGATCTGCTCCAGCTAAACATCCATATCCGTTTTAAGTAAATATATATCTACTATACAAATATATACCTTATCAATCGTTACTAATTAATGTTATATTATAATATTGTACGCCATGTTACATAGAATACAGTGTGTAAATACCTTTTCCCTCACCCAGTAACCCTAGCCTTTTATATCAGCTGTGTTAATGACAATATGCCCTTAGAACAAGCGGTGCAACCAGTGGTTAAATTGGTTACGCAATATTGAATAAACTACAAGAGTTGGGACGGTATAGACTAGGGCTTTACACCCTTGACATTATCGATTGGAAGTCTTGTATTGGACACTGATAAATTAGGCAGATGCCAAGGTTGTAGAAACCATTGAATTGAAATATCTTACGATTTTGACATTTTATCTATATTTATTACTACTTTTTCTTTTATTTTGAATCCCAAGAACAAAATGTAGAAATCTATAGATTTATTACATTATTCAATTATGTTCTATATCCTAAATCAAATTTCAATGTTAAAGATGTTTGAAACTAGATTGAAATTAAAAACAGTACTTAAACCTGTTGGCTCCAAATTATAGGAAGGGTAAAAGTGTTATTAAATTTTTAAAGAGATTTCTGAAAATGAAACTTTAGTTTCGTGGGTAGATAAACCCTAAACATAGTAGAGGGAAGACATTGTAAATATATAGTTTAGGTAAGACTCTTGCTGTAAGAGAATACGATTTGCCCATCATTTTAATTCTCTTAAGCTATTCCTTAGATGACTTTAATTTTCACACAAGATAATATAAAATGGACCCAAGATCTAAGATCCCACACATGCTCTAATCTGTGAACGGCCACACTAGTTAGGTAAGTTGGAGTCCTGACACAAGCATTTCTCTATGTTAATTTATCTATGTAATCATTATAAGGACTTAAAGATTTACACTGAAAGAAGGATGTCATAGACGGTGGCAATACTGATACCTGTTGCAACATTGCTGGTGGTGGTTTTAGTGATAGTAATCACACTTATCAAGTCGTAAAATGCAACACGAGCATGCCACATCTGAGGCTTCCATCAGTTGAAATGTAACTTAAAACGTTTTTCATTTAATTTCAAACCCAATTAGAATGAGTATAACACGTTGAGATAAATTTCACCATGGAAAATGATCAGAGATGGGAACCCAATGTGAGAAACGGTTTAGAATGAAAAGCTTTAAAGGTTGGTGTTACAAGGAGAATTCTTAGATGAATATGAGCTGATATTCAGAAAAAATATTAAAAGTAAAACCGATAGAAAAGAATCGTCATCATCATCCAAGCTTTATCTACATGAATCCTGTTCTATCCTTCCACTCCATCTATGGCCAAGTCCGATCTGGAATGCTGACATCTGAACCAGAATTTTTGAACATGAACGATGGAGATTAGAGAGTGGAAACAAGACTACACCTTTATCTCTTAGAAGATACCAATTGAGATCAAATAGCAATGAATCTATAGTTTCCACAAGGCAACACGGAGAATACCTGAGCACACTTTTGCCATGTGAACCTGCTTAGCTAAACAGGTTCAAGCATCGCATTTGTAATGCAATGGTCCAGTTCAATTTGGATATCTGTTCTTTACTGTTTTGTTTGATTTTTACATAATTGATGGTGTCTGCCTTAATGCAAAGGTCACAGTTAACTATGAATGGAAAACTGAATGAAAACAATAACGTTAATGCTTTATTATTATTATTATTATTATTATTTCAGGGTGAGAGAGAACGCTTGGAAGGCATTGTTAACATGGGTGAGTCAAGGGGCTGTCAACCAACAAAAAGCACAAAGTCTCAATGTGGGATCAGCCAAATCAATGCATTGGTAGTAAGTGACTACATGTTATCTTGCATAATTTCGGCATGATTGAAAACTAGTCTCAGCTTTTGGTAAGGGTTATAACTGATATTGTCTAATTAGGGTACATAAGCATAGATTAATCTTGTCAATATTTGTTGTGACAAAACAGCATAGCGAAAGTATGTGATGCACGTGAAACAATGCGAAAGAATAATAAATGGTAAAGAACAATCACACAATACAATATTGAAAGTGATTCGGCAAGATTGCCTACATCCAAGGGCGAAGACGATCAAGAACTTCACTTAAATGGAGAACAAATAGATTACAAAATGCAAAATGGCGACTTCCCAAACCCAAAGGAAAAACATTGTGAATTCTCCACACAGAATACATTCTTGTCTCTCACAAAGAAATCTTGAATATGCCACAATCTCTCGCATATACACAAAACCCACATACATCTCTTATATAGAGACGTATAAACCAAAGGAAACCCCTGTTCCTAAAGTGGGTTTAAAACCCCAAAATACCCCACTCGCTAAAACGGTGTTTTGGTGTTTATCAACTAACGCAACTTCAACACAAAAGTTCTGTGTGAATTCAAGACACTTTTCAACAAATATCCACCTTGGCTTGAATTCCACCAAACCAGATTTGAATGAAGTTCCTTGATTATCTTCTCCACCAAACCCTGAAAAGTACACAATCAGTTATCTTTCAAACTAATAGAGTCCAAGCCACCCTTGAACTCAATCACAAAACCTGGCCTTGTCGACATATCTACTGACTCCTCAACACTAAATGCATCCATAACCATGCCTTCAATACCGAATCCAACTGGAGGTTTAACGTCCAAATTAGGCATACTTCGATGTTGCTGAATATCTGGAACCCGAATGGGTCTAAAACAACATCCTTAAATCCCAACAAAATAGGAGTATGACACTCCAACTCTACCTCCAACTCAACACCTAAATCTCCATCTTCCATAATCTGCTTGTTTGAATGCAACAAAACAAAATCACCAAAAGTAACACCTCTGTGTTGCTTTCCATGAACACAATGCTCACAAAACCCAAACTTTTCACCATAGAGAAAACCCCACTAGCTCAAATTTGTCAAACCTCTTACACGCATGTGACCCATTCAGTTATGCCACACCAATGTACAGAGCATACCTGAATATGGTGTAGATGACAAGACTACTCCACCTTGAATGGTGTTCCCAAGCAACATATAAAGGTTCTGTCGAACTTCTCAACCTTGAACCTTGTAGCCACCATCGCAAACTACTCAAAACAAATAACCCTTAACCCGTAACGACAACCAACGGAAACTAGTGGCTGATAACTCAAAAGGACATTACGCTCTAAACAAAGGCAATTTTCAACACCAGCCTATAGCAACCTTAAGCTCTGATATCATTTTGTTGTGACAAAACAACGCAATAAAACAAAACACGAGTCAGATTCAAGTATGTGATGTGTGAAATAATGCGAGAAAACAATAAACATCAAAGTACAATCACACAATACAATATTTAACGTGGTTCGGCAAGATCGCTTACATCCACAGGCGAAGACGATCAAGAAATTTATTAAAAATGGATAACAAAGAGATTACAAAACGCACAACGGCGAATTCCCAAATCCAAAGGTAAAACCTTACGAACTCTCCACACATAATACATTCTTCTCTCACAAAGAAATCTTGAATATGCTACAATCTCCCACAACCTCACAAAACCCATATACATCTCTTATATAGAGACGCATAAACCAAAAGAAACCCTAGTTCCTAAAGCGGATTTAAAACCCCAAAATACCCTACTTGCAAAAATAATGTTTTGGTGTTTCTCGACTAACGCAACTTCAACATGGAAGTTTTGTGTGAATTCAAGACACTTTCCAACAATATTAGTAGTAGGGTGCATGTTTGTTCTTTCTTATCAATTTATTTTGTTATAAACTCTACGTAAGGTAGTATTTGGCTTAAGTAGTACTATCAATGTCAAATTTTGTATCAGATCCTTAAAATTGTCTCTGTAGCTTATTTTATAATGATAGGGCTTCTCACAACCCGGATTTACAAGCTGTGGTTCAAGCTCCGATTCGAATCTGTGACACTGGATGACACACCCCGAATCTATATCTCATGGGGAGATTCCGTTTTTAGAATGTGACACTAATCACTTCTCACTTTCCATATAAATTTAATATTTTTTTCCTTTTATCCATTTAAGTCCATTTGTCTATATACATATTAGAACGGAATAATAAACCATTTTTATATATACTAATCAAAGTAATACATGTTCATATCCCAAGTAAGACTTTCTACAACCAATAACACAATCCTCAACTGTGTCCAATATAAAAGTATCATGTCTCAAGTCTACTATTCCAAGCTAAAGGAAACCTAAAATCAACACTTTGGGCCAAAGTACTCAGTCGAACACCTCTTATAACCTCCTCCCAAGTGGCCTCCCTGGGTACCTATCCTCCAAGACTCCATTTGTGGGTGGTGTCAATTTTTTAAGTAAACTTGACGAGCTTAGCGAAAAAGTATACAGTTTAAACAACACAAAGGAGACCAAAGATAATCACAATAGCAATAGGATGGATTAAGATATAGTAAGGAATCAAAGTGTGTATGTAAATGCATCAAATATGCTATATATATATATATATCCTTATTATGATTCAAAGTATGCTCATGCTATAAGATAACCATGTGAGTATCACAAACGAATCAATACCAAACCATACATGTGCTACATGTTACATGCTATATGTTATATGTCGTATGTTACATACTATATGCCATATGTTAACCCACAAAGGTTTTTGTCAAATATCGAAACCAAATGTAAATAAACCGATGAGAGTTTCCAATAAATCCAAGAACATATAACTCATGTAAGGATCTTTGGCAAAACAAAACATATAACCTAGGTAGGGTCTCTAGCAAAACATAACATGTACAAATTGCTTACAAATGAGTCTTTTGCCACAAATGGCCAACCCCAATAAGGATCTTTGTAGTCATAAGACCAATGGACACTATGGTCGTCTTCACCTATTGATGTGACCTGGTTATTGGGTACCTAATGACACCATTTATAAAGCCCGGTGATTATATATATATATATATATATATATATATATATATATATTAGATCACTAGGGTTGTTTTCACCTATTGATGTGACCAGTGATTGAGTACCTAATGGTATCATTTATAAAGCCCGACGACTAGACATTGGGCCATTAGGATCGTCTTACCTATTGATATGACCCGATGATTGAGTACATGACCAATAGGGTCAACCAACAAAGGGATCTCGGGGCCCAAGAAGGGAAACCCACATAAAAAGTCTCCAGGGTTACGTTTAACCAACCCATATAAAGGTCTTCGGGGTTATAAAGACCATACATAATAAATAAATGGGAAACTAGTGTCCCATTTTCTATTAATATGACTCGGCGACAAGGTACCTAAGGGTTGCAAGGACCACCCACTTAGGGGTCTCCGGGCCCAAAAGGATATGCTCTCACATAGGAATATCGTATCAAATCCTTGTTTCCAAATCCAAATGCCAAAACAATGCTTACATAAATTAAAGTAATTACTACATAAGTATGCCATTTGAAAATATTCATATGTCCTATCTCATAAAGAGTCCAAACCTGAAAGGGTAAACCACATGTAAGGGGCCAAATACAAATGCAAATGAAGATGCTTGACTAAATTCTAAAGACACATAAGATGTTCAAGATTGTAAAACATTTCTATGCCAAATATCGTTAATAATAAAACCAAATAGCTCAAGTGCTTCCAAAACTCAAGTAGAAGTCCAAGAAAATGCTCTATGAAAACTTTGAAGTAAATCATGCCAAAAGTAACATGCTCTTGTCACCAAAAACTACCAATGGATGCAAAGTCTAATATAGTACACCGAAATTCTAAGATTCTAACATGGGAATCAATAAAATTGGAACAAATCAACATGGATTAACATAAAGTAAAGAAAAATCCACCAAAATGAGTAGTGGGCTTTTTGAAAAGAACCCAAAGGCATCTAAGGGACATGCAAATCATGTAAAACTAATCATTTGACATTTCAACGAATAGGTAGAGAGCAAGAAATTAGGAATACAACGGGGAATCAAAGGATAAACCAAGATACACCACATGAAATCCTTCTAAACTTTCCAAACCACATGAATCCAACTTCAATACCTTTCTTCTGAGAGTAGAGATTATCAAACTCACCCAACAAACACATCAACAACATGTAATTAGCTCCATAATCCAAGAAATCATGAAAACAGTGTAGAGACTCCTTCCTAACATAAAACTAGGATCCGACACGAGGAAACAATGATGCTAATGGAGATTAGATGTGAATCCACCAAACTAAAGTCATAAACCTTTAAAACATAAAATAAAACCACACATCTATGATCCTAAGAGAGAAAAGTGCTTGTATAAAATATGTATCCACTCACAAATGCTTCTGCTCCTTGTTTCAAAGGTGATCCTCCTCCAACACACATTTTCTCTTGTGGTTTCTTCCTTCCTCTGTGATTGAACCATAGATACAACACCAAAATCAAAAGATAAATGATAAGAAACTAATAAAGAAGCCTAATCTATGCTAGATCTAGGTTTCTAGCCACTTACCAAGCTTTTGGAGAGGAAGATTCTTTCCTTCTCCCAAGCTTTTCTCAAAAGCCTTTCTTCCCTTCTAAAGTTCTTTCGCTTATGTCTTCTAACCCTAAATGAGATAAAATAGGGTTCGGACTTGTCATATAAGGGTGTCATGTAAAAATAAAACCAATCACGAGATGGCATGAATCCCGAGATGCATTTTTCCACTCTAATGATTGGTCACCAAACTTTGTAATCAATCATGGCATGATTGATCAAGGGTTAGTGATCAATCACGGTGGTGATCGATCCAAGTCACAATGCACAGCATTCTGGTTTTTACATTTTGGGTACTTCTCTGAGTGTGTTCGATCACAGCCTTGGTGATCGGTCACCAGGGCTAGCTTTTCTGAATTTTTTATTCCTTCATTTCTGAGTTTCTAAAGTTCAACCCAATTGGTCTAAGGGTTTTCCAGTTCAATCTAAGCCATGTCTAAGTCTCTTTAGCATTGAAGGTGGCCCTCTTCCTCACAACAATTACCAAAGGTTTCGATTAGACACATGGTGATGTGAACATCATGACTAAGATGATGATTAGGCCATATTCACAGCCTTTTATTTATGTTTTTTTTTTTTTTTATGTAATTGTGTCATATAAAAGGGGGCACATGATTTTGAGGGCAGTTTTGACATTGTTAGTTTATTAGGGATGTTTTCGTTATTTATTTTAGTTGGGAGTTATGTTTGGGTAGTCATTATTATATTAGGGTTATTTTAGTCCATACATCGACTTTACTATGTAACCCTAGTCGTGGGACTCTATAAGAGCAATCCACTACCAAGCCTTAATTTTTATGATGGAATAAACAAAGTTTGCAGCTCATGTTTTGTTCTTTTGATGTTTTTCTTCTTCCTTCTCTTTGATTGGTTGCAAGTGAAGTGCAAGAAAACCCTGAAATGGGTCTAGGGAAATCCCTAGTTTAACAGTAGTAATGGAGGCTACTCCCTTCTCCTTGTATCAAAGGTTTTCTTCCCCATTTTTCTTCTTCATTTTCTGTTTTCTTGTTCAAATTTTATGAAGTTTCCATGCGCTGAAGTGGAATTCTGAGAAGAAAATTGATTACTACACCTCCAATTTCAAAGGTTTGGCTGAAGTATAACCTCTGGGATCTTCTCTATTGTATAACCTCTGGGATCTTCTCTATTGCTGGTTGACACAACTTCTGGCATAATAGCTTCAGATTTGAGGAGTTTATTGGCAGCCAACTACTGTTCCAGGCAAGAAAATCCTTCCAAAGAGGCAGTACGAGATTTGCTTCAGCTCCTATAATAAAGGGGATTGGGTTTTGATAATTTCCTAGCTTGTAGGAGACTCCCACATGATCTAAGTTGTCATGGAACCCATCCAAAAGGGCCCCACATGATCGACTTCTTCCTTGGTTTCTCTGTAGGAGGCATCAAACAGGGGCAGCAAACTGTTTTGAGAGATTTGATTTTTTTTAATTCCTAATTAATAGGGATTTGATTGAGAGATTTTAGCAAGGTTACAATCACCCTTGGGCAACACGTAAGGAAGCCACAACCTGCCGAAACCATTCCTCTAATGGAAACCCATGAAGGGTTATTTTGTGTGGCATTAAAGTCTGTTACAGAACAGATTTTGGGAGACTTGCTATGGAGCTCATGATACTTGGTCTTTGATCGAGTTGTTTGCTCCAGGGTACTACAGCCTCATAGATGACCCTATCAAGTGTGATAACCTGCAGCAACCAGTCAATTTGAAGCACCTTCTTGCATGATTTGTTGGTGGAAGGCGTGAAACACAGGTTGCTGATAGCTTCTTGGAGATCAAGCCCCCTTCACTACAGACCAAAGCCCCTCCATATTGGACATCTCCAGTGTCTAAAGTATTCCTGAACGAACCTAGAGTGATCAGCTTTGCTCCCAAAAGTGGGTCTTGTTCGAATTCAAACTTGGTGGAATTTGGAGCTGTCGATACCCTGTTTTCAGCACCTCAGTTTTGTCCTTTCGGCTACTGCATGTTCTTGGCTTCTCCATTCGATCAACCTCAAGGGCAGCATTCAACTAATACTATAAAGGATTATTTCTCCATCAAACAGGTGCTGTTTTACCACATGTGATACCCCTTTGAACCTTAAAGTGGGTAACTGTTGAAATGATAAGACATGTGTTTAGTACTATAGACTAATCTCTTGACCTTATTTCTTCTAATTTCGGCCAGATTTTCTTAACCCTAAATATGTCTAAGTTATGTTCTAATCCCTCATGTTAAGCCTTAGCCCTCTTACTAGATTCCTTACAGTATTGCATTATTTGAACTCTTTTAGAACACTTTCTTTAGCATTTGAATTTTGGACAACACCTCTACTATTTTTTTTTAATTAGCTTGGTAATTCATCTTATTGTTAGGTCATTAGTTGTTCTTAATTTTGTAGCCTTAATTCCTTTTCATGCTCATGAATACACTCTAAAGAATCACTGAATTAGTATGTGGATGTGCAATTAGGAATTTTTCTTATCTTTACTTATTACTTTAATAATTTTATTCCTAACTCCTGGTGCACCCACCCACTAGCTTATATGCATACTGCATCACATGGTGTTGGGTCCGGATCTCTAAACTTACCTAATCTGAGTACAGGGTGTTATAAGGCTAGTGTAATTGAAATAAACATGTTACAACAAGATTTATCAAAGGTATTAAAGATCAAAGCAGAAGCTGTCCTGAATCTGTTGAATTTATGGTTTTGAGTCGATGCATCCAGCCATTTATGTGCTTTTTTAGCTGATCTTTTCTGCGTAATTCAAATAAACTATGTTTCTCAACAGGCTAAGTTCATCATTATTTTGAATTTAATAATGAAAATTTTCACACTTGGATTGAATCAAAGTATTCAGGCTAAGTCAAGTAATAAACCAACTTATCAACAAATTTATTGCCAATAAGGCACATAAAAAGTGAATATTAACAGGATGCAGAAGCAGATTGTACCTCAAGACAAGATGACAAGCCCAAGGTACATGGCTCCAGCGAGAAACAAAAATGATATTAATCCCCTTCAATCAGAATGTAACATATTACCATCCGGAAAAGGAAAAAAAAAAAGTCAACTATAATTAGGGAATGGAGCGACATAACACAAGTATGGAATCATGAAGGAGTTCTCATGTTAGTACCAAACAAGTAATCCTTCCTGGCATTCACATACCCAAGCACTTTTCAATATTAAAATCTCACCAAATGACTCCCCATGCAACACCATTACATGGGCAAGGACAATGTTCCGCAAACTTTTCAGCATCACTGGAGTTAACTCTTCGAGATATTAGATCGTCATATATATCTGCATCAAAAAATGTTTATTATGGGACAAAATATGAAATTTTATAAAATATGACATATCTCATCTCAGGCTGATTAATTGGTAAAATCCCAGAACACTGGACAAAAGAAACCTGAAAGCAGTCATTGTTGGAGATCATACCATAAACTGAAAACAAACTGTTCATTACACCTGCAATTTTCCAAAGCTGAAATAAGAAGCACATTTTCTTCCAGATCCATGAAACCAAAAAGTTCCATAATCTGTTCAATGAAGATAAGGAAAGACATAACCAGATAAGTGTATACCAATGAACAGAATGATGTACCGAAGGATACGGATCGTTGTTAGTTCTTGCAAAAGCCAGATTACACCAAGGAAAATAATAAACCCTGAACGGTTCACTATTAAATATAAATAATGTGAACATGTAAAATGGCAGTTTACCAAAAAAGAAAAAAACTGTAAAGTGGCAGCATATTAACATTAGAGAAAGCAAAACTTATCAAGATCTAGAAAGAGGTTACCAATACAAAGTCCTCGAAGGGTCCACTGTTTGATCAATAGCATGAGAATATCAAGCAGCCACAGACATAAGTTTAGAAATTAGAAAAGACTGATATTAACGTCCTTCACAAATCAGAAGTCATATGAAGAATTACATTATCTCAAATTCGCATATGATAAATGGAACACAATTAGCAAATTCACTCTGATGTTTGTAGAAATAAGACATACTCACATTTTTAGCAACAAAGAGAACAATAAACAAAGCCAAACCAAAACATCCAGCAGCAATTCTTGCAGTTAGAAGATTTGTCGATGCCAGAATAAGAACCATCCCCCAAAATGATGAACCAAGATCTGGATGCAAAAGACAATGCTATACATCATCAAAACCACTATGAAAATAAATTACAAAGATATCAAAGTTGAGATACACAATAATATGGCTAACTACTTGGTGTCCATCCAATGCATCAGTTATGGTTATTTCATATCCCCTCTTTTATTAACGTGTGATTTTACCCACTATACCCGCTGCTGCAGCGTCATAGACTGTATTGTTACTCTTGCTCCCATCAGGATAGATTTGAGCCCTTCCTCTCTCTTCCTTCCTATGTATATGAGATTTTGTTTCAAAAAAATACGCCATCTGGGGGCTCTATCAGGACTAACTAGTAAACGGCCTAAAGCCGGAAGTGATCTTAGAAACCAATCATGTTCCAGGAAAAAAATCTCAACATCATATTCGTCTAGAAGAGAAACAGTGGCTTGATCAGGATGCCTTTGTTTAGTTCAGATATGCGATATCCATCCTAGTCACTGTGGATGTGTTTTCTTATTGATACATCATAGGGAATCAAAATTGGTTGGGTGGGGTGTCCTTGAGTGTTGTTTTTCTTTGTTGATTGCTTGTTCTGGTTTCACCATCCTAGTGAATGTCTTTTGTGTTTCTTCTTTGTCTTGATTTAAATAAATTTGCCTTAATCTCTCTCAAAAAAAAGTTGGACTCAATGGATCTTTAGCAATTCTTGCAAGGATTGGAGGATTAGCTTCCGGAAAAGAACAAGGAACTAAAATTTCTACGAGTTTTTGGCTCTGCAGTCTCTATGTGAACATGAGGCAGCATTGCACATGTTCTTTTCATCAGCGGAGTGGATGAGTTCTGCTTTTGGAAGGAAAGCAGAGGGGACCAGCATGCGGGCCACAGTGGAGATGGGTTCTGGATGGACTGTAGAGGGTTTGAGTAACATGAAGCTCAAAATTATGGGGTGTATTCAAATACTCCCAAATAAAAAGGGAATTGGTCCAAAGCCAAAATTCTAAATGATAGTATTATATAAAACATTTTTCTATGGGATTTAGTATTGATTTTGTAGCAAAAAAAAGGGATTTGGTAATGATTTTATTTTTTACTCCAATTTAATAATAAAGATTCAAATATGATGTTTTCATACAAGATCCTTTGTAGTATTGACTCAAAGATGCCTATATCAACAAAAATCTTATGAAAGATAAAAATTTAAGGTACGGCTGCCCATAAGGGAGAAAGTCAAAATAGAAAAACTCACATAGGGTTTAGGGATGATTAGGCTCGAACTGATGACTTCCATCATGTCAAGGTGACACTCTACCGGGAGTGAGGCATCCAAGCCTCAACATGTGCCTCATGCATAGAAAATATGACCCATAAGCAACAACTGTTAGGTAATGATATCAACAATCTAATTACTTTCTATTTGTTATCATTTATTGTAGTTAAACTTATTGGGTGTAGATTTTATGCTATTGAATTTCTATTAGAATCACTTATTCACTTATTCTTTTATTTGAGTTACCAAAAAAAAAAAAATATTATTTCATTTCATTTCATAACATTTTCTTCTTATGGTTTTGAATCACTTTCAAATTG
>JAOXJP010018700.1:0-14971 GCA_025762735.1 Platanus orientalis | reverse complement strand
ACTCTCTTCCCGATTACTTCCTAGTCATTTCCCCAATTGCTTTCCCGATCACTCTTTAATCGCTTCTTGATTATTTTTCGATTTTCATTTCCCAAGGATTTATCGAGCCTTGGTTCCTCCTCACTTTTGTATCAATTCTTGGTTTCAATTCTCATTTTGGTAACAATGATTAAACGTCCATTTTCAAAATTACAATGGCAAAAGAAATAGCTCGTTCTATTCAATATCTATAAGGGGACTAAAGCAGGTTACCATGAGTCAAAATATCTCTTTTCTAAAGAGATTCAATTCGAAACTATTATACGTCCAAGATCCAATATTGAAATAATTTCAAGGGTTTTCACTAACTTTGTCCTTGTCAACAAACAATTTGAATTATCTCGACCTTTTAGAACAAGTCCGAGTCAAATAAAACAAGTTGTCAATAATAGATTGCATAGAGAAATAGGTAAAAGAATTTACCCAAGGTTTAATAGTTAGTCCATTCTCATCCTATGTTAAAGTCCATCTTGCAGTGATAAGAATGAACAAGAACTTAATGTATCCATTCAAAATATTGAACCTAAAAAGATGAATTCTGTATTCTAAAATATTTTAATAAATGTGATAAATCCATCCCTCTAAAGGAAGCTTTCTCATTTATTTTCAGCTTGGCTATGAATGAGGTTGTGATGAGGACATCGGGTCCAGGCACAAGTTCCAAGTCTACCAGAGGAAGCACAAGAGGGATATGGCCATGCTTTGATTTCATTACTACTGTTTTTTTTAATTTTTATGTCACATGTTGGTGAGGGTATTTTAGTCTATTTACGTGTTATGTAGGGGTATTTTTGTTATTATTATTGGTTTGAGGTTATTTTTGTCATGAGAGAATAAGAGAGAGGCTAAATTTGTCCAGGTTTCTAATTTGTAACCTACCTAGCTGTGAGACTCTCTATAAAGAGCCCACGACCAAGTCTATTACAAGCATCGAAATTTGAATGAAAATTGTTGCTCACGTTTTTGCTTCCATGGCTTCTTCTTCGTCCTTCTTCTATGTTGCAGTTGAAGAACCCCAAAACCCTGAAATGGGTCTAGGTCTCCACCTAGTTTAACACTAGTGGTGGAGACCACTCCCTCCTCTTGGGTTAAAGGTTCTTCCTCTCCATCTTCTTTTTTTGTTTTTGTATGTTTTGTTGAATTTTCTGGTCGCTGAAAATTGGGGTTTCATAAAGGATTGACTACCACTACTTGAAGATTGATATCTTAATTGTTTCAACACCTTCCAAGCATTCCCAAGGCTGGAACGATCCCATCTATGCAGGCTCCTTTGATTTAAATTCAGTTTTGAAGTTCTTATCAGTCTCCATATTCCCAGGCGTGAGATCCAGTTTCAAACAATCTTGGGGAATCAACTAATAGCCTCAACAGTAAGTAGTTTGGTTTGATGCAAAGGCTAAAACCTCTTCTAAACTGCCGATGACCCTATGTGTGATGGGGCCCAGCCCTAAAATTCAGGTCTGTTTGAGATATACCCAGGACTCTTAAGTCTCAGGCGAGATTTGCTGAAAATAGGTTACTCTATGAGATCTCCCATATCTCCCTCATGCTACAGATTCCGCCGAAGCTGCTTCACTAGGGTTCTAATAACCCTTGTACGATCCTAGGAGTACTTCTATCTGTTCGGAAGCTTGCCACTACGAAGAGAATCAAGCCTATGAAATCCAAGGCTGGTGGTAGTACCAGATTCAGGTCAGGTTCATCTATTTCATCAAATCCCCAATATTCAGCCACGTTGACTAAGGATTCTGGTTGTTCTATCATCCGAATATGCTAGAGAAGAGAAATACAATCAGGTTGTGCTATAAAATCCCTGCTTTAACCCCCATTCGAATCCCTACATAATTTGTGATTGGGTGGCTAGTGTGTCATATGCCTAAGACTGGGAACCTAATGTTCTGAACTTGCCTCTTATATTTTCAGCCATGTTATAAGTCGTTAATCATGTTTCCACCATGCACTAATTGATCCCCTTGCTATTCTTTGCATCCATCAGTTATTTTCTCACATAATTACCTCATTTTATACACTTTTGTACCTATTTCTTGCTGTAGAATTTTCTGGACAGCATCTCTATTATTTGCTCTTCCCAAGTTTATTTGGTAATTCCACATATTGCTTCAGTCTACTGTTTGTTCATTAATTTTGTGAACCCTATTTCCTCTTTTTGCAAATGAATATATTTTAAAACATCAATTGAATGAGCATGTGGAGTTGCAAGTAGGAATCTTGTTCATCTTTTTTTACTACTTTAGCAATTTAATTCCTATCTCTTGAGTACACACTCATTAACCGACATGCATGCTGTATCAAATTTGGTATCAGAGTTAAGTTTAGGGTTTCAGTCACCCATAGGTTGTCTTTACGTATAGTTTTTGCATAGTAGGCTAGTTTTGCATAATTTTGCATCGCATTGCATATTTTATTTTATTTAGCATATTTAGTTTCCGCATTTAGATTTGTTTAGATTCTAGGGAGTCTTTAGGGTGACCTATCCTGTGCCCTTTGGTGTATGCCTACTAGATCCGGACTAGATTACCACTGCAAGATGACCCTAGAAATATAAATTAGTTCCCAACTTAGTATCCAGCCTTCAAGGAATTATCAGATAGCTTTGACCGGCTAGTTCTAGCTTTTGACACCAGCCACAAGACCATCCAGGAACAGATGCAAGAACTTCGTAGAGAGGTGGTTTCCTAAATTGTGAGACCTTCACAAGAGGGGAGAGGGGTTCAGGCAAAACCTCACCTAGACCACCACTCAAGCCATAGATTCATAGGAGGTCATGGGCGAAGAACTCCTAGTCCTAAGCCTATGCGTGAGCTTAGGAGAACCCCACCTTAGGGTAGGTCTCCACTCTAGCCTAGGGGACCCAATAAGAGGACCCCACCCCATGAGGAGATCCCTGAGTTTGAGGATGACAACATGGATCATCGGGGTTATAGGCAACAACGAGGGATGAGAGATTATAGAGGACCGAGAGATTACAGGGGAGATAACCCTGAAAGCCATGCGGGTTGAGGTGTCCACTTTTAATGGACGTTTAGACCCTAAAAGCTTTTTAGATTGGGTCCGCGGGATGGACCAGACTGGTATGATATCTCCCCTCACAAGTAAGTCAAATTCGTTAAGATGAAGTTAATTGTATCAGCTCAGCTTTACTAGGATTTAGTAGAGCAGCAGATGTATTGGAGACAAAAGAGACCCATTGTTAGCTGGGCAGAGATGAGTGAGAAGCTTAAGGAGAAGTATGTGATACGTCATTACCACACTAAACTTCTCGAGTAGTATCATGTTATTTGCCAGGAATCATCTAGCGTTGCGAACTACATCACGAGATTTGATGATGGTAGATTGAAATGTAGAGTCCGTGAGAGTCCAGAGATGACCATCACTTGCTTCAAGATGGGGCTTCGACTTGAGATTCAAAAGGAGCTTATACCCTTCTACATTACCACACTAAAGCAGGTCTACCCGACTACACAAGACATGGAGAGGTATGTGAGGCCTTCGGCTCCGCGACCTCAGGATCCAAGACGCTTGGATAATAGGTTCACCTAAGGAGACTAGCCACCTAGCGTTGGTCCTGAGCCTTCTAGGTCTAGCTTAGTTCTTAATTAAGGAAAAGAGGAAGCTAGAGTTTGTTCTTCGGGCAATACTGATAGATGCTACAAATGTGATGGGGTAGACCATTATTCCAGGGTGTGTCCAGCAAAGAGTTTGCTCTCTGTTTAGAGGACAATACTGCGGAGGAGGTCCACGAAGATCAACAGACAGTTGATGAGACTGGTATAGATGAGACTGTTGATCCTGTGCAGGCCTAGAGTAATGATGATGGAGAGGGAGAGGATAGTTACCTAGTTGTCATAAGACCTTCCTATTCTAGCTATCCCTCTTCCCCTTCATCCCTCTGGGTGGTGAGATGTGCTCTCACCCAGGCTGCTCCAAAGGAGGACTAACAGAGGACCATTATAATCTGTACCTTTACCAAGTGTGGAGAGAAGAGCTATAGAGTTATTATCAATAGTAGAAGCTACATTAACATGGTTTCTATTGAGAATGTGAAGCGGCTCGGACTCACCACCATCCCATGCCCTCAGCCCTACCGAGTGTTGTAGGTAGATTTCTCTTCTATTCCAGTCACCTATAGATATCAGGTGCTTATCGAGTTTAGTCAGTATAAGGACAATATATGGTGTGACATCATATCTATGGATGTAGGGCATATGATCCTAGGTCGACCTTGCCTCTTTGATTTGAACGCCACATTGTATAGTAGATCCAACATGTGTATGTTCGAATTCAATGACAAGAAAATCAAGTTCACTCTGCTTTTACCAAAAGCCCAGTCTAAAGGCAAGAGTCCGGTGAATAAAGGGAGGATGTGAAGGGTCCTCAGATGAAGACCTTAAATATTCTTATCCCCAAGGAGTTTGAGCAAGAGGCTTAGGACGATGCACCAGTGTTTGCATTAGTCGCTAGAGTAGTGATCCTTGATCCTATTTTCGATCTCGCAGCAGAGGTAGAGCCTCTCATCAAAGAGTTTGGAGAGATGTTCCCTAAGGATTTGCCAGATGAGCTATCACCGATGCGTGATATTCAACACGCCATTGATCTAGTTCTTAGAACAACTATTTCCAATCTATCTCACTACAGGATGAACCCTCCAGAGCATGTTGAGCTGAAGCGACAGGTGGATGAACTGTTGAGAAAGGGTTTCATCAAGGAAAGTATGAGTCCGTATGCCATACCTACACTTCTCACACCGAAGAAGGATGGTTTCTGGAGGATGTGTGTTGATAGTAGAGCCATCAACAAGATCACAACAGTATAGGTTTCCCATTCCTAAGCTTGACAATATGTTAGACATGATGGTGGGAGCCACTATCTTTTCCAAGATAGATCTTAAAAGTGACTACTACCATATTAGAGTTAAACCAGAGGATGAGTAAAAAACCACCTTCAAGACGAAAGACGAACTGTATGAGTGGTTTGTCATACCCTTTGGACTTTCCAATGCTCTAAGCACTTTTGACACAGGTATTGAGGCCCTATATAGGGAAGTTTTTGGTTGTACACTTTGATGATATTCTTACATACAGCCCTAGTAGGGAGGTTCACCTGAGCCATTTGCGGAGTGTATATAAGATACTCCATAGAGAGCCTATACGCAAATCTTAAGAACTGTGCGTTCATGACACCGAAAGTTATCTTCTTAGGATTTGTTGAATCAGGTGAGGGAATGACCATTGATCCTGACAAGATCAAGTCTATTGTAGAATGGGCTAAGCCTACTAGTATTCATGAAGTTCATAGTTTTCATGGTTTGGTTACATTCTACAGGCGATTCATTCAGGGATTTAGTTTCATCATGGCACCTATTATGGACTGCATCCATAAAGGTGAGTTCAAATAGACCAAGGCATCAGCCAAAGCCTTTCAGGAGATCAAGTCAAGGATCACTGAGGCTCCTGTCATGCAACTTCTAAACTTTTCCAAAGTCTTCGAAGTTGCATGTGATGCATCTAGGGTTAGAACCAGAGGTGTCCTTACTCAAGAAGGACATCCAATGGTTTATTTTATCTAGAAATTAAATGAAACCAAACAAAAGTATTCCACCTATGACAAAGAATTCTATACGGTGATTCAGTCCCTCAGGTATTAGCGACATTACCTATTGCTGCAGGAGTTCATCATATTCTCTGACCATGAGGCTTTGAAGTAGTTAGGTTCTCAAAAGAAACTTAACTCATGGCATGCCAAGTGGGTGGGATATCTTAAAGAATATACATTTATAATTAAACACAAAGCTAGGTCAGAAAACAAGGTTGCAAATGCATTGAGCAGAAAGGTCTACATACGATGAGCGTACAGGTTACCAGATTTGATAGGCTCAGAGATGATTATGAGTCGTATTCGGACTTTGGTACCATCTTCCACTCCTTACAGGGCGATCAGCTAATGAGAAGCAGAGAGTTCATGATTCAAGACAGGCATCTTTTTCGAGGTAAGCAACTATATCTACATCGCACTTCTATGAGGGACTTTCTGATCTGGGAGGTGCATGCAGGTGGCGTGGCAGGCCACTTTGGTTGAGACAAGACCATTGCTCTAATTAATGACCATTTCTACTGGCCTGCTTTGAAACGGGATGTGGCGATGGTGATTATGCAGTGTCATACTTGTTAACTAGCAAAGTAGAGGAAACGGAGTCCAGGTCTGTATTCCCCTTTGCCAATTCCTTACACTCTATGGTAGGATGTGAGCATGGACTTCATGTTAGGCCTTCCTTGTTTCTCGATGCAGCACTATTCCGTGATGGTTGTAGTGGATCGTTTTTCCAAGATGGTCCACTTCATACCATGTGCCAAGACTTTGGATTCCAAGGTAGCTCGTCTATTATTTGATGAGGTAGTCCGTTTACATGGGGTGCCCAAGTCCATAGTATCTGACCGTGATGTTAGGTTTGTCAGTTATTTTTAGAAGACATTGTGGAAGATGATGGGTACCAAGCTGCAGTTCTCTTCTGCTTACCACCCTCAAACAGATGGGCAGACTGAGGTGGTGAATAGAATTCCAGGGACATTACTTCGTTATCTGGTTAATGAGAATCTTAGGGCACGGGATATTGTCTTGTCTACCGCAGAGTTTGCATATATAATTTGGTCAATAAGACAACTGACATGAGTCCATTTGAGATAGTCATATGTTATAGACTGCATCCCAGCGTCCATCTAAGTCTGCATCTACATTTGCATCTCATTTACATGCATTACACTAGGAGATCGGACATAGAATTGCTATGAGTAATGAGAAATATAAACAATCGGCTGATTTGCATTGTTCACATCGCGAGTTTTAGGTAGATGATTTAGTTATGGTTCGTTTCCGCCTTGAGTGATACCCACCTGGGGTCACACGGAAATTGCATGCGAGGAACTCAGGACCTTACAAAGTTTTGAACAAGATTGGACCTAACACATATGTTTTGGATATTCTGACTGATTTAAGGATCAACTTTACCTTTAATGTAGAGAACCTTGTACCCTACCATGGCCATTCTACACCAGACCTTGAGGCTTTTGCAGACCCATAGACATTAGCCCCTCAACCTCCTCAACCTATGCCACCATTGCCACCAGACATTACTTGCAGGAAGGAGATTGAGGCCATTTTGGAAGACCAGATTGTTTCCACTAGACGAGGAGGTTATCAGAGGTACCTCGTCAAGTGGAAGGGCCAACCAAATATTGACAATACATGGCTGACTGAAAGCGAGTTGCAATATCTTGATTTTGACATTCTGGAGTAGTATTGCAGCCGTTTAGCGTCAAAGATGACTTTTTTCCAAGAGGGGAGAGTTGATGAGGACATCAAGTCCAAGCGCAAGTTCCAGGTCTACCAGAGGAGGCGTAGGAGGGATACGGTCATGCTTTGGTTTCATTAGTATTGTTATTTTTATTTATTTATTTTATGTCACATGTTGATGAGGTTATTTTAATCTTTAGGTGTTATATAGGAATATTTTTGTTATTATTATTGGTTTGAGGTTATTTTTGCCATGAGAGAATAAGAGAGAGGCTAAATTTGTCCAAGTTTCTAATTTGTAACCGAACTACCTGTGGGACTCTCTAAAAAGAGCCCACGACCAGGTCTATTACAAGCATCGAAATTTGAATGAAATTGTTGCTCACATTTTTACTTCCATGGCTCATTCTTCTTCTTCCTTCTTTTATGTTGCAATTGAAGAACCCCAAAACCCTGGAATGGGTCTAGGTCTTCACCTAGTTTAATACTAGTGGTGAAGGCTACCATTTTCCTTGGGTTAAAGGTTCTTCTTCTCTATCTTCTTTTTTTTTTTTTTTGTATGTTTCGTTGAATTTTCTGGTTGCTGAAAATTAGGGGTTTCATAAGGGATTGACTACCACTACTTGAAGATTGATATCTTAATTGTTTCAACACCTTCCAAGCATTCCCAAGGCTTGAACAATCACATCTATGCAGGCTCCTTTGATTTAAATTCAGTTTTGAAGAAGTTCTTATCAGTCTCCATATTCCCAAGCGTGAGATCCAGTTTCAAACAATCTTGGGGAATCAACTAATAGCCTCAATAGTTAGTAGTTTGGTTTGATTCAAAGGCTAAAACCTCTCCTAAACTGCTGGAAGACCCTATGTGTGGTGGGGCCCAGCCCTAAAACTCAGATCTGATCAAGATATACCTAGGATTCTAAGTCTCAGGTGTGATTTGCTGAAAATAGGTGACTTTACGAGGATCTCCCTCATGCTACAGACTCTACCGAAGCTGCTTCACTGGGGTTCTAATAACCCTTGTACGATCCTAAGGGTATTTCTATCTGTCCGGAAGCTTGCCACTACAAAGAGAATCAAGCCTATGAAATCCAAGGCTGGCGGTAGTACTAGATTCAGGTCAGGTTCATCTACTTCATCAAATCCCCAATATTCAGCCACGTTGACTAAGGATTCTGCTTGTTCCATCATCTGAATGTACTAGAGAAGAGTAATACAACCAGGTTGTGCTACAAACTCCATGCTTTAACTCCCATTCGAATCCCTACATAATTTGTGATTGGGTGGCTAGTATGTCATTTGCTTAAGGCTGGGAACCTAACGTTCTGAACTTACCTCTTCTATTTTCAGCCATGTTATAAGTTGTTAATCATGTTTCCACCATGCACTAATTGATCCCCTTGCTATTCTTTGCATCCATCAGTTATTTGCCCACATAATTATCTCAGTTTATACACTTTTGTACCTATTTCCGGCTGTAGAATTTCCTGGACAGCATCTCTATTATTTTCTCTACCTAAGTTTATTTGGTAATTCCACATATTGCTTCAGTCTATTGTTTGTTCATTAATTCCATGAACCCTAATTCCTCTTCTTGCATATGAATATATTTTAAAACATCACTTAAATTAGCATATGGACTTGCAAGTAGGAATCTTGTTTATCTTTATTCACTACTTTAGCAGTTTAATTCCTATCTCGTGAGCACACTCATTAACCTACATGTATGATGCATTAGGCTGGGTCTATTCAAGACCACATCTTGTGCTCTGAGGGCAGCCATCCTTGAAATCTTCACCTACGCTCCTTAATGATTGGGAATTGGAGCCAGTTTCCGAACTCATTCAGTGCTTGAGAATGTCTCTACAAGAGCTCAGGATGAGGAGAATCAGAGGCTGTGGTACTGGGATAGAAAAGGAATCTTTTCAGTGAAGTCCTGCTATAGTTCGTTTGAAGCTTGCGAGCCCCCCTGTTTTCCTTACTAGTTAGTGTGAAAGTCCAAGATGCCAACTAAAGCTGCTTTCCTTGTTTGGCTGCTTTTCTGGGGCAGGGTTCTTA
Source organism: Platanus orientalis (assembly GCA_025762735.1). Classification (NCBI taxonomy): domain Eukaryota; kingdom Viridiplantae; phylum Streptophyta; class Magnoliopsida; order Proteales; family Platanaceae; genus Platanus; species Platanus orientalis. The sequence goes on along the minus strand of JAOXJP010018700.1, from coordinate 5,566 downwards.
CCGTTAACAACTTAATGGCAAGGGCAATCAAATGGCTAACTGGTGTAGTATGTGTTGCAGGTGTGCTGAGTTGGTATGCCATCTATTTCTTCATTGCTTATTGTCCTCCTCTATCTAGAACTTCTTCCTTTCCATATTTAGGAGGTCCTGGTTGATGCCTGAGTCTATGGAGTCTTTGCTGGTCCGCTGGAGTCAAGAGAAGTTGGAAGACTTGTCCCCCAAAGGTCGGGTCTTATGGCATTGTACACTTGTAGTCGTTTTCTGGTCAATCTAGTGGGAGTGTAATGTCCATGTTTTTAGGGAACAGCTTCAGAAAACTGTAAATTGCCAGAGCAAACTCTTTCTTTGATGTTCAGATGGGTGTCTCATTTGCCGGAGTTCAAGTCCACTAAATACTGTGACTGGATTTTCCATTGGGATGAGTTTGTATCTTGTTAAGGGTGCCTGCTTTTTCTCTCATGCTCATCTATTTTTCTTTAATAAAATCATTTATTTATCTATCCAAAAAAAAAAACATACTCATTAGACTTGTCATTAGCATGAAAAAATTGAGTTAACTTCCATACGCATTATGAATCATTTTGGTTTGATCTTTTCTGTGTCTGTAACTCACTAGAGGCTCGGAAAACAAAGAGAAAATCTGTACAAATGAGATATCCAATAACAACAAAAGAAAAAAGATTAAACAGAAGAAGTTTCAAATTGCCTAGTGTTCCACCAATTAGTAATCCAAGATCAAACTTTTATTAAAAGAGAGATTCACCACAGAAAAAATACAAAAAATGCAAGATATGAGAGGGTAGTGAGTGTCAAATCCTAGCAACAAGCTAACCTATTCCATTGATATTTAGACTAGAATTGATGAATAACCAATACCGATATTAGTGGTTATTAGTGTTGAATATTAGTCTAAATGGGGAGTAGCTTGGAGGCAAAAATCATTATGATGTGCTGGTTCCTGAAATTATTTCATGGCCTAGATGTTGAGTGTTCAGAATTCTAACTTGTTTCAATTTTTTGAATAAAATGTGTCAGATGGATCCAATAAAGCAACTGATGATAGACCCAACAATGGATTTGCAGATCACTCATTGCCAGAAACTAGAAAGGACAATCAAATAAAGCTAAGGAATGCCATTGCAATGAGCCAATGAAAATCTAAAAAAGGATAGAATCATATTACATCCAGCAGGCAAAATTAACCAATATACACCACCACGTGTGTGTGTCACTCCACCCTCATTTGCGTGAACCTGGATCCCATCCACCTGCATATCAATGTAGATCAGAAAGTCTGTGATTAAGCATGCTGGAAGCACAAGCAATGACAGGCACTATAAGAAATCAGACTTAGTCGAATTCAAATCAAATTGGATTATCAATGACCAACACAGTCCATACTCATACCATAGCTTCATAATGGAATTGTTTCACCAAGAGAAAATATTAAAGGTAGCAAGAAATCTTTGAGAGACTATGAAACAACCCAGAAATTCATCATTTTTTTTTGTTTTTGAAGGCTGAAGACAGCATTATTTGCATCTCATTCATCTTGAATAAATCAAATATTTTTTACAACCTATTAAATATTAGTCATTTGACCTTGCATGCAGTAGACAAATGGAGTGACAAAAAAGCTTTATTGTAAGTGACTCCTTCCTTCAACATTTCACCAACAGACAGATACAGTTCATATTGCAGGAATTATACTATGTGAAGTTCAGTAGATACTGGAAGTTGGTCAAGGAATGTTTTTTTCCATTTTAAATTGTAATTTTAAACAAATCGGATAGAGCTATTATTTTCTTAAGGTGTTTTGGTCATTTGAATGGAAAAAAATATTGTGTTAAAAGTCATTAAAAAAGTTAATACATGCCTTCAGCTCTACTAGGTTTGACACGAATACTACTTGCCTACTTCCCTCTCCCTCTCCTTTCTACATTCTCATAAGGTGCATAAAAAGAGTCCTAAAGATCATATCAATCTTTAATCTTATTTCTTCTAAACTACTTCAGGTTTAAGGTTAACAATTGAACTAGGTGGGCATATACAGATGATGTCATCACTAAAATGTTTAGCATCAAGAAGTCAAATCAAATTTGACAACTCCATAAATCAGGATTTTCATATTTTTTTGGGTGAATCCTAAAAAATTAATTTTTGACCAACCAGAATGAGTTTTGGAAGGTTATAAATATTCAGAAAAAGAATAAAAATAACTTTAAAATTTCATGATCAATTTGCAGACTTGGGCAGGTGAATGTGTACTTAGAATTTCTTTAGTTATTTTGATGCAGCACACAGCTCAAATATGGGTTTGGAACTTGGGGTGGTCAGGGTATGAGAGACCAGAAAGGTATAAAGGTAAGTTTATATTCAAAACAGTGAGCAAACATCAAGGATTTGCACTTTTGCAGTGGGGCTGTTTTGAAAATAAACTATATGTAAGTAGGGATGTTTAATACATACACCATGGCACTTCCTCCTGTATACGCCTAGTCAACTCATCCATAACTAAGGCAAAAAGGTATGAACTCAATGCTGACCCTTGGTAAAAGCATACTGTGATCACAAAATCACTTGTATCTCCCCAATTGTCCTAACACAAGTTATCACTCCATCATACATATCCTTAACTATGTCAATATATCTACTTGGGATCCCTTTTTTATCCAAAACCCACCAAATGATCTTTATTGGTATTCTATCATATACCTTTTTCTAGGTTAATAAAGACCATGTGAAGATCTTTCTTCTTTTCTCTATAATTTTTCATCAATCGTCAAAGCAGGAAAATAGTTTCAGTTGTTGATCTTTGAGGCATAAATCCAAATTGATTTTCAAACACTCTAGTTTCACATTTTAGTCAATGTTCAATCACTCTCTCTCATAGTTTCATTGTATGGTTCATAAGCTTGATCCCACGATAATTGGAGCAATTTTGAATGTCCCCCTTGTTCTTGTATATAGGGACCACAATACTTTTCCCCCACTCACCCGGCATTTTTTTAGTTCTAATGATCTTGTTAAAAAGTTTAGTTAACCATGATAAGTCATCGTCTCCTGTACATTTCCAAGCCTCAATTGGGATACCGTTTGGTCCTAATGGCATTCATATCTTCATTCTCTTCAAAGCCTCTTTAACTTCAGTCACTCTAATCCTACGAAGATATCTATGATCTCTAATCTCCTCTACTCTATCGATTCCAAAACCGGCATTCCCTACATGATCCTCATTTAATAATTTTTTAAAATAGCTCCTTCACCTTTCTTTAATCTCTTTATATTTTACTAAGACTCTTTGATCCTCACTTTTAATGAATCTACCATGGTCTAGATCTTTGCATTTTCTATCCCTTATTCTTGCAATTTTATATACACCCATCTCACCCTCCCTAGAACTTCACTTATGATAAAAGTCATCATATGCCTTGAATGGTGCATCGCTTACAACTTTCCTAGCTTCTTTTTTAGCATTTTTATATCTTTCTAGGTCTTCTATATTTTTAGTCTTCTGCCAATTCTTATAACAATGTCTTTTATCTCTAATAGCTTTTCAGACTTCATCATTCCACCACCAAGTTTCTTTAAATGGTTTCACTTTCCCTCTAGATTCTCCAAGAACCTATTTTCTACTCTTTTAATGTAGCTAGCCATTTCATTTCACATGACATTTATATCTTCTTCCAAATTCTATTTCCCCTCGTTTTTCAAATTGTCTTTAAATTTCACTAATTTTTCATTTTTAGTTTCCACCATCTAATTCTTGTGTAATTAATTTATCTTTTCTTTCTTTTCCATATTTTAATACGAACATCTAACACCATTAGCCTATATGTTGTGTGGTTAAACTCTCCCTTGGAATAACCTTACAATCTTTACATATTGAAATTTTCTAGCCTCCTAGTAAGGAAAAAGTCTATCTAACTTCTATTTGACCCACTTTTGAAAGTAACCAAATGTTCCTCTCTTTACGAAGTATGTGTTTGCTATTGCAAGATTAGATGCCATTGCAAATTCTTGAATTGCTTATCCAATCACATTCCTTTTTCCAAATCCATATCCTCCATGAACTCTCTCATATCCACCATTAGTTTTCCCTACTTGTCCATTTAGGTCTCCTCCTATAAATATTTTCTCAAACTCAAGAATTCCCTGAACTAATTTAAAGATGATTCTAACAAAAAAATTCTAGGCCACCTCAAGGACTTGTGAAAGCTTGTGAGTGGTTATATTGTGGTACCCCGAGCACTCGCAGGCAGAGGCGAGTGATCACGACCATTTTCTAGAAACCCAAAGTTAGGTTCTACTTAGGCCAAGCTCTCGCATCACCACATGAGGGCTTGTGGCATCCCACAAGGGCTCACAAAGGGGGTCTTAAGTGCTTGTGAGTCGGGGCGAGTGGTCGCAACCTCACAGATCCAAAAAATAAAATGGGGATTTCTTCCTATTTCAAATAGAAAATTTCTAGAAAGGGTGTTTTCATATTCTAACGTGTATTTAACCCATTTTGCATAAAAAATAAATTAGAATACACCTAAGATAAGAAAGAGAATAGAAGGTAGAGAGAATTAGGAAGAAAGGGAGAGAATGAGCTCACCCAAGCAAGGTAAGCTCCATTTTTCTTAGATCTAGGCTTGTTTGGTTAGATATTGGAGAATTGAACTTTAAATTCATGTTCTAGAGTATCTTGTCATTAGATTTATATGAAATTTATAGAGATTGAAGATTGAACATTGTTGAAACTTTGAGAAATTTAAAGAAGTGAATTTTAAGTACTCTTGCAAACTAATTCCATATCCTTCATTGTTTCCTTTAGATCTTTGTGAATTGATGATGAATTTCATTGCTGGAATGTTTTTAATTTGAAAACCAGGAGGACCTTGCTTTAAATTGATGATCCTATGATTGTAAGTGACTCCCATGTGAGTCGAACACTATTTTCATCACCTATGATAAATCTCTTTAATGAATTCATGATTATCCATCAGATTCTCATGTACAAATTTTCATGAAATTGAATCTATGCATGTTTTGATCTTATGATTCTCTCTATTGATAGATCCTTGAAGTGTTCCTATGAAATCCACATGTTAGATATACAATTATCATGGATCTAAGTTTGAATTGATAGGAATCCCCATGAAATTGCTATTATGAAATATGATATGATTGATCTAAGTGAATCTTATTGAAATGCCATAAAAAATTGTGACTTTCAGTATACTAACATGAAATTGAGCATGAGAAAATCAATTTGAATGAGACTAAGTATGATTGAAACTTTGATTCCATAAATGGACTATGATATGCAAAATAATGATTGGTAATTTCAATTCTTTTGAACAAATCAAAGATCTCATGATATGAAAGATCATAAGAACTACAAATTTTAAAAAATTTATTGAAGTATTGATCATATGTGATCCAAATATATGAATTTATGATTCATTGAATATAAAATGTGGATGTATTATGATCGAAACTTATTGAATCATGAAACCTTCTTTCATATGTCATGAGAACCTCTTTATTGACTATTGATATCCTTTGATATGTCTCAATT
>JAOXJP010018680.1:0-17410 GCA_025762735.1 Platanus orientalis | reverse complement strand
CTTGATGCCTAAGTGCTGCTTTGACGTCCTTTCATTCCATTAAATGACCCGAGTCAAAATTTAGGTGCTGACAGATGGTATCCACTATGGAATCCGTCATATTATCCCTAGAAGTTGAGCATTCCTCGTGTCAAGGAGGCCTTGATTCTTGAGGTAGCTCACAATTGTGTTCGTCCCCATCTTTAAGAGATGATTGCATTATTGTGTCTCAGTGGCATGGGTCCCACACTGTGTGTGCTAAAACTAGGTGTTCCTCGAAAATTAGTGTGTGGGCATGCTAGTGCCACATGGGCACAAGATCCAGGTTTTCCTATGATCTAAGGTACCAAAACAAGTTGAGAGACTAGAAAAGAAAGTTTTGGTTGTCTATTTAGCCACCACAATAAGATTATGCAATTTTATAGGCTTTTTTATTAGTTATCGCCACCTACTCCATGATTGAATGCTCATGGGGGAGTGGCTCATTCTTCCTTCAAATTCAAGTCCATAATAGACTCTTGTTATATAGCTCATTCTTCCTTTAAATTTGAGTCTATAATAAACACTTGTTATATGGAAATTCCTTAATAGATCCCATACTACTGAACTTCCTTCATTCCCCATGTTGTGGCTTCTTTATGAAAGTATTCAGCTCCCAAACTTCCTTGGGGTTTGGTCCCACTTAGGATTCTACATAGGATCTGTTAGGGGTCCCATAGATTGGATTGGTAGGGGGTCTCATGGATCGGATTGTAAGATTCTACTTTCAGTTAAAAAATCAAATGGAGAACCACAAGTAATAATGATAAATGTTAAAGAATCATTAAAATCAAATAAAATTTAATATAATACAACTTCTATACTCCACATTTCCACTAACTAAAAAAATATTATACTTTTTTCAATAAAATTATCCAAAAGTTAATTTATTTAGCTGCTAAGTACTAGATTATAATGTTTTCAAAGTTCCAACACCGTAATAACAAACCTTATTAAAATAACTAAGCAAATTAATACTAGATGGTTCATGTTTCCATCCATTTCCACTAGGGTAACAACAACACAAATATAATACATATGAACATTCAATTATCCAAACCAAGTTCTTTATTTTTGAGTTCAATGTTTTCTTCAAAGTGGTTTTCATCATCAACATCCTCCTCAATGTTGTTGCTAGCACCCACATCATCCATGAGAAAATCTTCACTAACATTATGAACTTCAAATGATTTGGTAGTGAGACACCACTACTTAGTCTCGAATGAATACAAGCTAGGGTTTTTTTGTTTATATATATGTGTGTGTGTGTGTGTGTGTGTGTGTGTCGAAAGGGTTTGTGGGTTTGTAAAGAGTGGTTTTTTATAATAAATTTGGCTTAAAAGCCTAAAGGCTTATTTCAGATCAGTTTGGATCATTGAAAAAAAAAAAAAAAAAGCCCAGTAGCACAATATGTAGGATCGGTTAGGATCATTGTGGGGTTGTGATCTTACAGGATCCAGTGGGGCTCACATAGGGGCAAGGCCACCCCTCTCAAATTCCTAAAAAATAAAAAAAAAAATGTTCTATGATGGTCTATAGTTAGTGGCAGAGCCACATAGGGGCAAGTGGGGCAGTTGTGCCCCTGTAATTTCCAAAAAAAAAAAAAAAACCAAAGAAAATGTACGTTTTGTGATGACAAAGTGTGTGTAGTGTTTATGGTGAATTATAAGTTGATAGATGTTGTGTTGGGGATTCAAAAAAGTGTTCAAGTGTAAAAAAAAAGAAAAAAGGGAGAGACTACAAATTCAAAAAAACATCATGTTTCAATCAATGCCCCACATACATAGCCTGTGTCAATGCAAAAAAAGCACTTGATAGGCTAGAGTAAGAAGTTTGGCCACTTTAAAAGACCATGTTAACAAGATCAGTGGTGGAGCCACATAAGGCAATGGGGACAATTGCCCCCCTTAAATTCCAAAGTATAAACAAAAAAAGTTTTGTGATGGTCTATAGTCAGTGGCGGAGCCATGTAGGGGCAAGGGGGGCAGTTGGCCCCCCTTAAATTTCCAAAAAAAAAAAAGAGACAACGAAGAAAATGTTTTGTGATGACAAAGTGTGTAGTGTTTATGGTGAATTATAAGCTGACATATGTTGTGTTGGGGGTTCAAAAAAGTGTTTAGGTGTAAAAACAAAGACTCCAAATTCAAAAGCACATCATGTGTCAATCAACGGCACACATACATAAGCATGTGTTAACGCAGAAAAAGCATCTGATAGACTAGAGTAAGAAGTCTGGTCACTTCGAAGGACCATGTTAACTAGATTAGTCAAGTGGTTAGATAGAAGTTTACGAATACCTATGGTTATCTATTGAGTTTTTATTTTTTTTTTTATTTAGTGAAATCTAATAAATTTATTAACAAAATATTTTATTACTAAAAAAAAAAAAAAAAACAAAAGAAATTGAAGCTTAAAAAAAAAAAAGTAAATCTTTTATGATGAAAAAGTCTTTGTAGTGTATATGATGAATTATAAGCTCACACGTGCTGTGTTGGGGGTATATTCATCCAAAAAAGTGTTCAATTGAATTTGTTTTTTTTTTTTTTTGCTCTCCTTTAAACCGAGGTTTCTTCAATTGTGTAGCTACAATCTTTTCTTATCATTTTATCTGTTTTTTTCTTCTTCTTTTTCCTAAGAAAGATCGTCTATGTTGATATTTTGTCCAGGACTGTGGACATGAAACATGGAGAAAATGGGTGGGAATTTGAAATCTCTACTAACCACCCAAATTCTTGCCCATTTTCTTCCACGTGTCATCCCACGGTCCTAGACACCAAAATCCTTGACAAAATATTCGCTTCCTTCTTTTCATTAATAGAAGTCTAGTTGCTTCCCTTGTCTAACACATAAATGCGGCCTAAATTCATGACAAAACTTAGTAGATCAGACACGAAAAAACAAATTAAAGACCAATGAGAATAAGAGATCAAAATGCGATATATCTTTGACAAGGGATTGAAATGTCGATCAATCTTTTGAACGATCGTGGAGAAACATTATTGTTAAATTTGAATATGAGAAGGGAAATAAACAAAAGATCTAAAATGAGATTTCAAATGGAAACTATGTATTACAAGGTGATGGATGAAGGGTTTACATAATCTCTAGTTTGAATGGACAAGTAACATGCTAGTTTCTACCAAGGAAGTGACACTATTTGACAAAGCGTGTATTAACAAATATACATGTATATATTTATTATGCATTTACAATAATAACTACCTATAAGGCTATAACCCATATTTTCGGTTCAATATGATTTTGAATCATCTATAGTTTAAATGAATAGATATCAGACCACTACCACTCATTGCTTGAAATGTGGCCTAAGAAGCTATTTAGGTTAAAACATATGGATCAAAGAGGTATTATCGTAAGTACATAATAAATAAGTAGTATTTATTTGATATAGGTAGAAAGCCACGGAAAATAGAATACGTTTGTTTTAAGATGATAACCCTTGAATCTACAAGGGGTTTTTGGAATCCACAAGAAAAAAAACTCTCTGAAAAATTGTATTAATGTCAAAAGCTGAATTACCCTAAGGGCTACAACGCTCTTAAATAGAGAAAGGAACCCTATTTTGTGTTAGGCACAAAATTAGGCTAATTTGGGAAATTTTACCAAAAATAGTAAAATTGAGATAATGACAAAATCAAATCCGACGATCTCTATGAGACATCCCAAAACAAACGGGATATTATTCTGATTTCTAAAATAAAGTTATATCACAAAAAAAAAAGTTACTAAAAATAGCAAAAACGCTGATTTGAGGGCCTTAACGATGGAATTTGTGCGAAAACTGGCAGTGCTCATGGCGAAGCAATGGGTTTTGATCCTTACAACGATTCCCTTCAACTCATCAAATTTCACGCAATTCCGTCACCGGGGCCCATGATTTCTACTAGTACTTTTTTGGCCTTTTTGCTTGTTGACTTCTGTCAGTCCCTCTGTTCAAGAAAAGTCTGTGTTGTCCGTTCTACATCACATGTCCAGTAAAAGAAATACTACATGCATAAGATACAAAGTGGTGTTAATTGTCACAAAAGTGGAGGTAGCAACCGTTATGGTCGGGCCGATGAAAACCAAAAAAGTGAAAGTGAGTAGAACAGGGATTGGTAACCAAAGATTGGATTTCAATATCCATAGGGCAACGAGAAATGATTTAGCATCTTGGCCTAAAGATACTATACTTGTTTTAACGGTTATGGTTTGAACTCTCAGTGACAAAGGATGGAAGGATAATTCCAAATATGCCACCTATTTCAGGTACATTAGTAAATAAAGGGATTAGAGGCCATTTGACCAAGGCTTCATGTATGTCACATGATGGAGGATGAGTAATAAATGTGAATCAATATCCCACATATGTACTACATCTGGTCTTGCAATAGGTGTGCAGCATTGTGACACATCTGTTGGTGTGTTTGCTTGACACACTAAATGAAAACCATGGGAAATCAAAAGTTTAGTTTTTAACTTACATATCTCCAACCCATTATTTGTTGGCAAGAGCTACAGTAAATTTCATTCACAGTATGTAATCCAGTAATGAGTTGTCGATCTTCATTCGGCCCAAGAGAAATGTTTACCCTGAAATATGAAAAAACAATTTTAGTAGAACTCCTATGACAAAAAATCCTAACTTAACAAAATCAATAATCTTGTCAGCCAACAGGTTATTCTACTAAAGTTCTGCAAAATGGTTCAAATATTATGTAAGGCAATATATTTTGTGAAAAATACAGATCATTTTTCTTTTCATTCTTACCAGAGTAATAAGAAAAGTGACCTCTATCATCAGCCAACAACAGATCCAATATTTATTTTTCTTCCAATGTCAATAAAGTCTTTAAACCTTATGTGTCGATAATCGATATGTCCCATGCCAAATTCTAAACACTATACCTCTTCATGCTCTATTGTTTGTCCAGTAGAAAGATTTAGACATAGAGTTCATTTCTTCGCAACCATGCTAGCAACATCAAGATTCAAAATCAATAAATAGAAATGACTAACGATGCAGCCACCACAATGGAAACCTATCAAAAACCAGAATTATAATAAAGGTGCCAGTAGAAAATCCATGCAATACACAGGACACTACCAAAAGAAATATATATTTGATAAATTAATTCGAAACTACGGTTCATCAATTGGGTTGTGTTAAAACAAATAAAAAGAAGAATATACTCAACTCAAACCTTTTCTCAACCTAGAAAGAACAAGATACAGTATAGAATTAAAGTATGAAAATGATAGATTTAATATAAATTGTTACTGATAGTTATGGTCAATTAGATATTATTACTAACTAATTCAATCAATTATTTGATTATTTACTGTCATTTTAGTTAATAAAATATCAAATGATAGACATTCTAACCAATCATGGTTACTATACTTAATTATTAATCTAATATCATGTATTTTTTATTTTTTTTTTTGATAGATAAGGAAAAGATTTTATTAATGCGAAAAGCCCAAGAGCTGCAAAAGAACTACAGCCACTAAGGGACTCAACAGACCAAGGAGTCCCATTCGAACACCCAACTGTAATATTTTACATTGAGAAAATTCAGAAGGTGAGAAACCCAATAGAACATGAGGGAAAGAGAAAAAGATGAGAACTGCTATAGGTCCATAGCCTTGTCTTCGAAAACCCAAGAATTGTGTTCTCTTCAAATCACTCAAGCCATGATTAAGGGAACCCCACGCCACCAATTTTTTTCCTTTAGCTAACATGTCCTCAATGTGTTCTCCTCCCCATACATCAAGGAGACTGGGGAAAGATAAAGACAACAAGGTCTTCTAAATTTTGCTAAGAAAAGTTTCATACGCTTGGACGAACAGATGGGAAACTGATTGCTCTTGCTCATAGCAAAGAGTGCAGCGATTGGTCAAGTGCAACCCATGTCTCTAAAGGTTATCCACCGTCAGCACCCGCCCTAAATGAACGAGCTATAAGAGAAACTTTGCTTTTGAGGGCCATCCATTCTTCCGTGTCAAACTGAATGGGAACAAGCTGGTCTCGATATCCCTTATAAAGTTATAGCAAGAATGAATTGAGAAACAACCAAATGGCTCAGCAGCCCAAATATGCACATCCTTCACCTCTAGAGCACTGATATAAGAACTTTCAAGGTTCCCTAAGAGAGAGGCCATAATTAGACATTCCCAGTCATTCAAAGCTCTTTAGAGGTGTAAGTTCCAAGCAATGCCAACATCATTTCGAGATAATTGATCCTCCACTAACCCATTACGCAAACTGGCAATGCTGAAAATATCCACGTATACTTCTGACAAAGGCCTATTACCACACCAAATGTCCTGGCAAAAAATGCAGCTTATCACCTCTTCCCACTTTGAAAGTGATGCCATCGATAAAGTTCTTGTAACCGTCAACAATGGCTTTCCAAATGCCACACCCATGCGGCCCTGATGGCATAAGAGTCATCCAATCCGACTCTTGCAAGCCATATTCAGCTGCAATCAAGGTTCTTCACAATGCCTCTCTTTCCTCTTCGAATCTCCAAAGCCACTCATTCAACAATGTCCTATTCCTATCATGGAGGGAACGAATGTCCAAGCCCCCTGATTCGAGAAGGGATGCAAATCAACTTCCAGCCAACAATATGGATTTTCGAACTCCCCTCTTTAGAACCCCAAAGAAACCTTCTTATGAGCATTTCCACTTCCTGTAAAACAGCTTTGAGAGTCACAAACAAGGAAAGAAAATAAATGGGAAGACTAGATAGGAAGCTTTTGAGCAAAGTGAGCCTACCTCCCTTCAAAAAATAGGAGAACTTCCATGTTGCCAACCTTTTTCTCCACTCATTCAAGAATAGAGCTCCATGAGGATTGGACCTTGAATTTTGCCCCTAATGAAAAGCCAAAGTACATAGATGGAAGTTCCTCAATACTGCAACCAAAAATTCCAGCTAGCTGAGATAAAAATGGGACTTTGCCAACCCAAAGCATCTTGGATTTGGTTAAGTTAACCTTCAGCCACAAAATCCCTTCAAAGATCAATAATATGCCCCTCAAGATCTGCACTTACGTAATGTCAGCTTCCAAAAAGAAGAGAGAATCATCAACAAATTGAACAATGGTAATAAGGGGCCCTAATTTCCTATTTGGCACTGTGATAACAAAGCCGCATCCACTACCTTAGCTACCAACCGGCTCAAGGCCTCCATAACTAGGTTAAATAACAATGGCAATAAAGAATCTCCCTAACGAACATCCCTACTTCCTTTAAAAAAAGCATTTAGAGCATCCATTGATCAAGACCGAGTGAGATGCCAAAGACATGCAGACTTGAATCCAATTTTTCCAGTTCCTGCCAAAACCCATAATCTCCAAAAGATCATCAAGAAATTTCCAGTTGACCTGATCATATGCCTTTTCCATGTCCACTTTGCAAATGATGCCCTCTTTTTTCATTTTCCACTAGTGATTAATGCATTCATTTGCAATTAGGGAGCAATTTAAGATTTGGTGACCTTTCACGAAGGCATTTTGAAAAGGGGAAATCAAAACCTCAAGCACCTCGTTCAGTCCCCTAGCCAAAACTCCAATCAAGAGTTTGTAAAAGCAGCATAACAAGCAAATTGGGCAAAAATCTTTGAGATATGACACACCTCTTTTTTTTTAGATAGGCGCAATAAAAGAGGCGTTAAGGCTTTTGCATAAAGCCACCTTCTGATGGAATTCATTCATAGGCCTCATCATTGTTATAGACATATTAAATGAATATATGGTTAAATGTATTTGGTTTTTAATTAATTATCCACTAAAATTAAGTAATTTATAAAGGTAAACCATCCCTTGGGTGTTTTTAAAAAAATCCAAAACAACGAATATAAAGACTATAATATTAAAAATTACATAACTATACCTTAACAAAAGAAAAATGAAAAAAATCAAAGAGCAACATCACAACTACGACTTATTGTTTATAAGAAAGCATAACATATGTTCATAAAAAATAAAAAATAAACATAACATTTAACTATCTAGGGAAATAGTTACAAAAGCGTTATGTTGAAATTATATCTGTATAACCTAAAAGTTGGAAAATATTGTAATGAAATTATAGATTATTGTACAATTTATAATAGTAATTATGATAGCAATTTTAGCATAAACTCTTAATCTGAACATTAACCCAATTTAAATTAGTTTTAGCTATATATAAGACTGTAAATCTCATTGATGTTACAAATAAGGAAACTCCCCCAAGCCTTCAAAAAGTACGACAACGCCCCCGTGCTTAAGAGGCTGAAGCATCGCCTTCTTTTGAGTAGGCTGGGGGTCGAATCCCCTTATGTGCAGTGCGAAGTGGTCGCCTGCATATCCCGTAGTGCGGGTCCTGCCTAGATGGCAGTTAAGGCCCAAGTGGCCATACCAAAAAAAAAACATCAAGCCATTAAAAAAAAAAAAAGGCTAAAATTAGTTTTCACCCACCAAGTATCAATTGACCACATCTTTGATAGTCCAATCACATATGAACATGTCTCTCCCCCAGGTAGGCCACCTTTTATAGGTCCTAATTTTGTCAATCCATTAGGTTATTATCCAAATATGAAAGAAGCACATAGACTTTGCTTTTGGTACCTATAAATATGTTTTGGATACCGCAATATCATCATTTGATGCTAAAATAGCAGCATCCAAGACTACATTCCAAATGATGACTGTTGATTTATTTGTTCATAATGGCTACAAACAAGGGCCCTGGGCTGGCCCAACCTTTTAGTCTTAGCCAAAAATAAGCCAATTGATGTAACCACCTGTGATGGGATCTATGGACAACTTAATGCTCGCAAAGGAAGAATATATATATATATATTATCATATTTTCTTGAAGAACCTATCAAGAAAAGATATTGCAATATGTTTCTAGCTTTCTGAAAAGCGGCAAAAACACACACACAAACACAAATAATATTATCATCAAACATATTTCTAATAAAAAACTATATTATGAGGGAAAAGCCTATCTTGGAGACTCAGACAATACCTTGTTGTCAACATTTCAACCTTTCAATACAATATAATTAGAAATAAAGAGAACAGAGCACTGCTCCAAGGGAAAACAACCACTGGGACCATTATATATGACATTCATCTTCAGATGAAAATGATAACAGAACATTAATTAGATAGTGATTGTGCTACAACCTAGGGGTCAACGATTCTACCACAACTAAACAGCTGGGGAATAAAGAAAAAGAAAAAGAAAAAATAACCACGATATTGATTGAACAATCTCTTCTTAAGGTGTTAACCACAAAGGATGGGAAGAGGTAAACACTCTACCTAACATGGGGATTGTGAAAAAGGGATTACAGATTATGCTGGGTAATTACCTTCCAATATGCACATTAGAGAGAAGATCGTAAGCTAGCTGAGAAGCTACCTATCAGGTAATATAACTAAAATTAGGGAAAATTTTAGGGGAGAGAAAGTCAAGGAGGTATAACCATCCTCATTGGGTGTAATGTGTTGGTGGTATGGGCAATACAGTGGGGAGGGGAGGGGGGAGCAAATGGGAGGAAAAGAAAGGAGAGAGATTTTAAGGATGGGGATACTAGCAGAGAGACTTGAAGGATGTAGGGAGTTTTGGTTGGAGGGAGGGAGGATGTTTTAGTAGGAGGAACATGGGAGTGAGGCAGAGCCTTTGACACATGGCAGATGAGAGAAAGCTAAGGGGAAAAGCTCCACATTGTGCCATGTCAACACCACTCCCTTTTAGGTATATAGCATGAATATTGAAGGAGTATCAGATATTTCAACAAATCAATAGTCCATTTCCAATCGTAATATATACATATTAATGCCTTGCACCCAGTAGTGCAAAATACAGTGAAGAAAGAATCGTGCATGGAATTGATTGATTTCTAACATATTAGCACAATATATTACATTATACCATAGCCAAAATTAGTACAATGGATAATGAGCATTGTTCAAAACCTTCTAAATCAATCACATGGAGAATGCATGCTTATAATTCTTCTAAATAAATCTATATCATAATAGTTGGCTCATGTCATTTGGTTACCCCCAACTAAGAACCAAGTACATAGGACCCCATCAAAGATTCTGTGCTTCACGTCATATGCACCAACAGATGGTAAATGAGAAACAAAAATAAATCATCATAATTAGTACGAGTGAAAAGGCTTTTTTTTCCTTGCTGGAATGAGTCTAAAAGGTTCACTATATAATTATCAGTATGTTGACAATGAAAGTGAAAGGAGGATCCTTATGATCGTAAAGTTCACTAGGAACATTTGAATCATTCAAGTATATTGCTTCTCACGAAGCATTACAATTTATTAACATCAAAAACACGAAAATAAAGAAATTAAAGCAAATATGCTATGCTAACTACGAATGGAGAGGGGATCATGGAAGTGGTGAGTTGTAGGTAACGAGTATGGAAGACTTATGCTGGTTGAAGCATTTTAGGAAAATATATGCAAGCATCCAAGGTGGTGATGGGTTACAACTGACAAATATGGACAAATATCATTCTCCCCACCCTTGAAACAACACTTATCCTCAAGAGGTATAGTGTGGTAACGCTAATGAATCATGGACCACAATTTCAAAATTTGTAACAAAGACCTTTCTTTTGCCGATCGTAAAGTTTAACGGGTGTGAATCTCTTGGGTGAAAAAGAGTTCTCTTTTATTGCTACCTCAGTAGTAAGGTGGGAATGTACGATGTATGTGGAGAAAACCTCAGACGAAGGAGATTAAAAATTGTTTCAGAGTTTGTACTAACTCCTCATGCAAGATGGCAAGTTAGTACACATGACAAAGTGTAACCAGTTGAAACATTCAAACATCTACCTGGATGTTGTCTCATAGGCCAGAGAAAAAGCACTTAAAGAGAAAATATTCTAGTAGTTTTGAGTTGTGATTGATGAGTCTCTCAAATTGCGCTTGATACTCATGGACAGTAGAGGTTTCGCATAATTTTACTAGTGTTCTGCTCGGATCTTCACTTTGAGGTGGCTCGGATCTTCACTTTGAGGTGACTCAAATCGTATGCGCGAAAATTAGGGTCAATAGATTGTTCCCATTATCATTTGCATCCATCAAAACCAAGGGATAGCATCACCTGTCAAATCCATTGATGGTAACTCAACCATTTGATCATCAGGTATTCAATTAAATCGTTGGAATTGTTCAACGATGTAGACCCATCCATCGGAATCTTCACCATCAAAACATAGAAGATCAATACGGAAAGATTGTATTTGGGGACGGCGGTTCTCTTGATTCTCTTGAAGATGTGAAGAATTTTTGGATTGAACACCATCTCATTGATATACTCATGATTGGTTTGCATCTTTATACTGAGCTTCGAGATTTGTTAGCTTCTATAATATTTTTGCTAGCAATTTACCCTGTGCTTACTGGTTCTCATTGAGAGCTTTAATTTCACCTTCTTCCATTTGAAATTTGGTCCCATACCCATCGTTCCTCATGGTTTGAGGAACGTTGGCTTTGATACTAAATGTTACAATCCTTATGATCATATAAATAAAAAAATAAGAAAAATGAGAAATGCTTGAGAGAAAATGCCATTTCGAGGTGGCAGAGCCTCCAAAGTTCACTAGGAACATTTGAATCATTCAAGTCTACTGCTTTTTCACAAAGCATTACAATTTATTAACATTGAAAAATGAAAATAAAGAAACTAAAGCAAATATGCTATGCCAACTACGGATGGAGAGGGGATCATGGACTGGTGAGTTTTAGGCGACAAGTATGGAAGATTTACACTCACTCAAACATTTTAGGAAAATAAATGCAAGCATCCAAGATGGTGATGAGTTGTGGTTGATGAATATAGAACAATATGAAAGATTGGTGCATATCAGCTCCCAATGGCTAGAAATGTGTGGACAACCAGTTTAGTTGCTTGTATTCTACAATTTTATTTTTTTCATTCCAATCTCAACTATCGAATTCAAAAGAGAAGTACTAAACAAAACAATCCCAAAAATTTAAAAAGAAAAGGGAAAAAAAAGGAAGAGTATTAATTTCAGTGACACATCTAGTAGGTGCAAAGGTAAGCGATATTAGGGGGGACAGATACAATTGGAATACAAGCTCATTAAGCTAACAAGAAATGAATTTGAAGTCCATGATAACTCGAACTAAAACGCGAAATTCAAATAAACTAGAGAATCAATTCATAGAATTACCACTTATGAATTAATGAATTCATCCGATACCCAAAAATTGAATTTTGGAATCAAATCAAGAAAAGATACAAAATCAATAACTCACACAGTCTTGAAGAGATAAGCCGCTCCGTAACGTCCCCGAAAATCTTTAGAGATGATATCATCGTGAGACGCAGAATCCACCTTGCAATATTTGCATTTGAAGATTCTTGGACCAGGCAGTGACTCCAGAAAAAGGAGTCCCATGATTAAATCACGGAGCTCTTAATCCAGATATATAAACCAGCAACTATATACAGATTAAGAACGTTTAATCCAAATTCGAATACCTGGATCTGTGAAGTCAAACCCTAGTTGCTGGTTTCGAAATTCGTGCCTTCAAACTCTTAATTAAGAAGCCATGATCGAACGCCGGAGCTCATTTATCATTTATTGGTTGTTCATGCATTGTGAATAACGGTGGCAAATGGAGCAGGTTAAACAGGTGATCCGCCCTTATTTAGTGGATCCTGAGAAAGAGGATATGGGTAAGAAGACAATCCGAGTTCAATCAGGATCCTCTGTAGCTCTTTTGAGCGTTGCTTTTGTATTGCTCTCACCAGATAGTGATGTATGGTGAAAGAAAAGTGCTTAACGGGAATAAATTCATTTTATATTTACCCTTTTTTTGGCTTTAAGTGACTTTATTGCTTTTACTTTTGCCACGTGTTGCTCTACGGTGAGAACAACACGAATCTATCGGGTTTTTCTTAGGTTACCAAAAAAGCCCGTCCTATTTCACCCTTTCTGGTTGTCTTGAATTGAATAGAAAAAGGATAGAAAAGAAAATTACACAAGAAAATAAAAGGAAATTTTATAATTTTCTATCCTTTTTTCAGAGGAAGGATTTCTTAACGAACGCTTGGTTTGCTGGACGTCAGTGGTACACATCAGTACCGAAAAGTGATTTACAATTTTTAGGGGACACTTACAAATTTTCGGTGCTGATGTGCCCACCCCATGATCCCAAGTGGACCAAGCATTCATTAAGGGAGGCTGACAAAATCCTTCTCGCTTTTTTCATGGTTGTTTAGTTAGAGCTGTTGTTTTAGATCTAAAATAATGTTCATACCAAGTTTGAGTGAGCCTTAACCCAGTCTGAAGTACTCATCTAGGCCTAAATTACAACATATTTTCTATGTGCTATATAATATATGAGATTAAAAGTAAAATTATTAATAAATATATAATTAAATATTGTTTTATATTTTAATAATATATTAATTTATATGGACAACAGCCCATAAACTACTAAGTAAGGGCAGCTTGAACTTAACTTGAAGTTCATTGTTTTATAATGGACGAAGTTCATGCTGGGTTTGAACTAAACTAACCTAGTCCAATTCGACCGAATGACAGTCCTCATAAAGGTGCAAATGAACTGGATATTTGTATATCTGTATTTAATTCATTTTTGTTCTCATATATATCCAAATTCAATTATATATTTGATGAATATTTTACAAGTAGTTGTATTCGTATCCATTAAGTTTATTGAATATTGGATATGAATATGGATATAGATACATCTAATATCCAATTATAACAATTTATACAGCCTTAATATTTATGGACATTGATAATAATAAAAAATAAAATAAATGAGAGAGAGAGATGGATGACAAGTAGGAATCATTGTGAAAAGAGAGAGCAATGATGAGGGAGGGAGAATGAGGAGACAAGATTCGTGTTAGTTCCTTGTAGACGGTCTTTAGAATTGGACCTATAATCGAGATAAAAAAACCTAACAGTTTACAACTCTACATTGACCCTCGGGGGGAAGAAATTAATGGTTGAGCAGGACAATGAGTTAAAGAGATCGCAGAGATGAGGGAGAGAGGAGACAAGATATTTATTAATTACTTACATATGATATTTAGAGCTGGACTGTGTTTGTCCTTAAGGAGAAGAAACAAATAGTAAATGGCCCTTGGAGAGATGCAATGAACAACAAGGAGTTAAGGTTTAGGGGTTGGTCGGTTAGGATTTAAGAATGTTAAAGATATTTGTATATTTTATAATATGTAATAATCAATAGTATTATAAAATGACTACTAATCTATAATGATTCATTAGGTATCAAATAATAAAATATATAGTGTACACACACATATATATACACAACAACAACAAAGTCTTATCCCAACTATTTGGAGTTGGCTACTCGAATCTTGTTCTTCCATTATGTTCTATTTAGAGCCATATTTGTCATTAAATCACAAGTTGTTGTATCTCTCCTTATTACTGTAAGCCATGCTAATTTTGGCATTTCTCTAATCCTTCTAACACCTTCAACTTGCATTGTTTCTGTCATCTTCATTGGCATAGTAATTGGTCTTCGTTGCATATGATCAAATTATATCAATTGATTTTTCCTCATTTTATCACCTATTGGTGCTACACCCAAGTTCCTATGAATGGATTCATTCCTAATTATATCATTTCTAGTATTGTCACTCATCCATTTCAATGTCCTCATTTCAACTACATTCATTTTTATTTACATGTTTATTGGTTGCCCAACATTTTGTTCCATAAAACATGGTTGGTCTTATAGTTATCTTGTAAAATTTTCCCTTCAAATCTAGTGGTATTCATTTATCACACAACACTCCAGAAGCATCTCTCCACTTCAACCATCTTACTCTAATTTTATGGGCAACATCATCTATAGTATCTCCTTTTTTTATACATGATCGAACCAATATAACGAAAATGGTCACTCTGAGGTATCTCTTGGTTATCAATTATAACTACTTCATCATTTCTACTCATATTTGGCTAAACTTGCATTCCATATATTATGTTTTACTGCAACTTATCCTAAAACCATTTGATTATAAAACATCCCTTCATAGTTCCAACATGACATTTACCCCCTCTCTAGTTTCATCAATCAATACAACATTATCAACAAACATCATACACCATTGCACCTTCTTTTGTATATCCCTCTAGTCGACTCATCAATAACTAAGGCAAAAAGGTATGGACTCAACGCTAACCCTTGGTGGAAACCTAATATGATCGCAAATTCATTTATCTCTCCCTTGGTTGTTTTAACACTAGTTATCGTTTCATTATATATGTCTTTAACTATGTTAATATATCTACCTGGGACCCCTTTTTTTATCCAAAACCCACTAAATGATCTCTCATGATACTTTATTATATGCCTTTCTCTGGGTCAATAAAGACCATTTAAAGATCTTTTTTTCTTCTATATTTTTCTACTAATCTCCAAAGTAGGAAAATAGCATCAGTTGTTGATTTTCCAAGCACAAATCCAAACTAATTTGCAAACACTTTAGTTTTACATCTTAGTCGATGCTCATGTATGGCTCGTAAGCTTGATCCCATGATAATTAGTGTAATTTTGAATATCTCCCTTATTCTTGTATATAGGAACCACAATACTTTTCCTCCACTCATTCATTTTTTTTTACTTTTAATGATCTTGTTAAAAAACTTAGTTAATGATGATAAGCCATTGTCTCTCATACATTTTCAAACCTCAATGGGATTCCATATAGTCTTAGTGTCTTTCCTATCTTCATCATCTCCAAAGTCTCTCTAACTTCCATCACTCTAATCCTACAAAGATATTTATGATATCTAATCTCCTCTACTATACTGATTCTTAAACCCACATTCCCTACATGATCCCCATTTACTAATTTTTGAAAATAGCTCTTTCACCTTTGTAAGCACCTAATTTTGGCACAGTCTCAAATTCTCGGCGTTTCTCTTCAAGCCAGCAGACAGACAGAGCAATCCCCAACCTTTCTTCATAATCCAGCCAATTCCGATCAGTCAAATCCATCAAATGTCCATTTATCGTCTTATTATTATTACTATTAGTATTTTATTTCTTATTATTATGTACTTTTATTCCTCCACGTCACAAGCTGACACATGACGATTTTGACACCTCTTTCTTAATAGAGAACAAATGTTTAACCCTATGAACACCATTTATTTTATTTATTTATTTATTTATTTATTTATAATTAGTAGTATTATTATTATTTTATTTTTTGTGTATGGGGGGACATAGATGGACACATTATTTTGAGTGTAGCTCCACTCTATTTAATTTATTTATTTTCATTATTATTATTATTATTATTATTATTATTATTATTATTTATTTTTATTTTTATTACTATTCCTAATATATTTATTTTTTATTTTATTTTATTTCATTTTATATTTATATTTTTATCTTTATTTTTATTTTATTCTATTATTTTTTTTCTTCTTTTTTCTTTTCTTTTCCTCTTTTTTTTCTTTTTCTTTTCTCTCTTTTTTTTCTCTTTCTTTTTCTTCCTTTTCCTTTTTTTTCTTTTCTTCCTGGCCGCCCCTTGTGCAACGGATGAGGAAAACCCTCTCTCTCTCTCTCTTTCTATGCTCAGATCTGCAAAATTGCGCCCCCATTTCCCCACTCCACCTCACCGGCTCCTTTCCTTCTAGCCCTCCTTCCTCTCAAATGAGAGCTCTAGACCTGCAGCCCACAAACCCTAACTCATGCTTACTATCATGACCTAGTGCAGCACCCTGAATACCCCCTGCGACACGCTTCTCAATCTCATTCCCCCCAAAATCTCTCTTAATGTCTTTCTTTCTCCTCATGAGCAAGCCAACACCCTGTCCAAGCCCCTGAAGCTTCTGCAACCCCAGATCCCACCTGCAACTCATCCCCCTCTCTCCTCTTATGCAAGACAGGATTGATGGAGACTACACAATTGGAGGCCAAGACAAGCATGAGATATTATCCCTAGAAACCATCATGAAGACCACCCCTACTCTGATTTTGAATACCTGGGGGGGTTTTGATTTTCCTTTCTATAAAACCCCACCAATGGCTAAGAAAGGGGGATGGAATTCGTCAAAAACCCTAAGGAATAGAGGGATTTCTCTGAGTTTATCCTTGCTTCATACTCATATCAAGATTTTATGCTCTACTTAAGCTGTTGATCGTGCGAGAAGAAGATCATGTTCAAGTGTGCTACAAAGAGGAAGGGTTTAACTCTTACCCCTTGATTCCTACAAATATCATGTATTCTATTTATTTTGTTTGTGTTTAGGGTTGATCATAAGCTTCAGATGATTTACGTATGGAGTAGTAGTATTTATTTTGTT
>JAOXJP010018659.1:0-17410 GCA_025762735.1 Platanus orientalis | reverse complement strand
GGAGAAGCTCTAGGGGTCCTTTGAGGGTCCTGGGGTCATTTTCTGAGTAGAAAGGGTAAAATGGTAATTTTCCACCCGATGGTCGAAAAAGGTGAAAATATGAATTCTTTACCTGTGATGCTTCATGACAAGAAGGCTTATATAGGCTAAGAAATTCAGTGATTTGGATGATAGATAATGAATATTGAGCTTTTGAAGGCAGAAGGGTAAAATGATAATTTTTTTAACTGTGATGCTTTACTAGAGAAAGACTTATAGGATGTGGAAAACTTACTTATGACTTGAATGAGATTCTAAAATGTGGACCCTCAAAGTCCCAATGGTGTTTTAAAGTGAAATTAGGGTTTGTCCTGAAATGGTGCTTTTTGGGCTATAATAAGGTTCTTTGACTGATTCATTTGTGACTGGAACATTGGAAAAGACTTCCTTGGGAATGCCTAACCTCCTACAGTCCAGGTTTGCTCTTCTTAAGCTAAGGTTGCTTAGAGTCTTGATGCCTAAATGCTGTTATATTGTCCTTATACTATCACATGACCCGAGTAAAAATTTGGGTGCTGATAGGAGGTGATGTCCCACATAAGTATATCGATTGGGAGGAGTTTTCCATGTGAGTGTAGATCAAGGGAGGTGTTGTCCCTAGGTAAGTGTATAGAAGGGAGGTGTTTTCTCACAGACATTTGGTAGGGAATGTTAATGTATTAGATGTTAATCCCATGGACAAACCAAGTGTGTAAGGTCAATATGTCTTGTTAGTATCCATATGAACTCTAAAGATAAAAAAAAGAAGATAAGTTGGACCAAAGATTAGAAGAACAAGGCCGGAAGATGCCTCGGGCTGCCTTAAGCTCTTCATTGATAAAGGTATATGTATGCATAATTCATGGTAAGGAGAGTGATGTATATGGCTCATTAGATGCCTAAGAAAGTGTAAGATCACTCACACATGCCCCTAGAAAAATGGTCGTATCAAGACCTTTGCAGAGACCTAGTACATAGTAGAAATCAGGGTCGTGATCGATCATGGATCTCATGATTGATCACGAGTGAATTTTCACTCAGTTTTGTAATTCTCGAGACCTTAGCCTCAAGTCTCGTGATCGATCATGAGAAGGATCACGACCTTCCCAGGATCCGTGATCCAACCACTGTGATTGATCATGTGAAGAATCACAAAATAACTAATCATGGATCTCGTGATCGATCACAGTCTGCCAGATTGTGATCGATCACAGTCTGCTAGATTGTGATTTAGGGCCCCCATGGCCCATGGCATGATTCGTGACAGATCATAAGATTTGTGATTGATCACAAGGATAATTTTGAGAAAAAAATATTTTATTTCCCCTTTTTAAAATTGGTAATGAATCCTATTCACCCCTCTTCTAAGATCACATTAAATAGAATGTTAATTGGTATCAGAGCCAGGTTGCTCATATAGGGCTTAGCAACTCTAGTTAGACCCTATAAAGAAATCCTAGAAGAATCCTAGAAGAACACTAGATGGCCAAGGAAGATGGTAGTATGTCTATCTCCTAAAGGGCCAATGAACCTTATGTGGGTATGTGTCCCCAAGGTTCTTCAAGAATAGGTTCTTGAGCCTTTCACTGATATGATGATCCTTGTTGAGCTAGTATGACTATAGTTCCCACTATCCTCTTCTCTTTTTACTCTTATTCTTAAGCCTTCTTATAGGTGGGTTGCTCCTATGTGAGCAAAGGTGACTATTTAACCCACACATCTTCAATCCCTTGACTTTTGGTCTTCCTTGAGCCTTCTCACAATGACTTGGGTAAAGATTTACCTATCTTGCTCAACCAAATCTCCTCATTCTCTCTTTTGAGTGGATTTTCCTTCATAGAGCTCAATCACTCCTCTAGGATCATGAAACCTAAATGATTCTTCGCACCGGGCAGGGTGGATTTTCCTTCATAGAGCTCTCGATGAGATTTTCCAAGTTGAGCTCTTGCTCTCTTAAGATCTTTGAATGCTCCAAGGGCTCTTCTTCAAGTCTTGACAGATAGATTTACCAATCCCTGGTTCCCTAAGACTTATTTCTCAAATCTTTAGGTATATTTACCTATTTTGCGCAAGAACACCTCATGTAGAGGATTTTAAATAATTTTTTTCCAAATTGAATACTCAAGAATGTTTTTAATATGTGTAGGAGGTGTTAGTTCATCATTTGTGATCAATCCCCTTGTTCTAAGGTCAAGCCAAGGCCCATCGCCTCCAACGGTAAAAAAAACTAGCCATTAGAGTTTAGATTTTTGTGTATGATTGATCAGAAGGTTTGTGATCAGTCATGACTGTGATCGGTCACAAACTCATGATAGGTCATAGTCTGTGATTTGATATTCAAAAAGAGTTCATCGAGCCGACCATTTTGAGTACTTGTGGGTTCCAAGCGGACGTCAGGATCAAAAGTTATAGCTGTTTTAAGTTGAGATATCCATGTTTACTTCTCGGCTAATTTTTCACTTGGGGGTTTTTGAGTAATTGCACCTAGTGGCATATATTGGTTTTTAGGCATTCCTAGGATAAAACCTTGGTCTTTGGGAGTCTCTTACAGTAGCCACACAACATCCATTTGGTTTTATACCTAATTTACCTTTCGAGCTTGAAGATAGTGACTTGGCTCTTTCTTGGCACTTCTTAGGTTCTTTGCTTGATATGCCTTAGCTTGTAGTACTTGAACCTTTTCCTTGTCATGGTGATGGTATCAACACTAGACAAGCATAGACTCACTCATTATACATAACATGTATAGCCTATCACCTAGACTTAGAATGAAATTTACAAATTACATCATGACTTTAGAAGGGAGAGCCATCTCGCATTGTATGTATTTTTGGGAGGCGATATCCACTTGTATTTGTGATACAAAGATAAGTGACAAGTGACACTCAATAAATGTCACATGAATTATGATAAGTGATAAGAGACACAAGATGTGTGTCTAGTGAACTACGATAGACTATGAGGGACATAAGATAAGTGTTTAATGGAATATGATATCTTTTTCTGAAGACCCTTACATGGGTATGTGGTTTGGTTTTGTCGGAGATCTAACATGGTTCCATTTGTATTTGGTTTAGTGTTTGATGGAGACCATTAAGGGTTAGTGTTAGGTATAAATTACGTATTGTCAATCAATTCCAAAACTTGTGTAAGTACATGTACGTTGTGGTCATGTACTTAGTCTTACAAGGGTTGTATTTGTAAATTTATAAGTTATGTAAGTCCAAGTTAAAGAGGAAGAAGCTTCAATTCAAGAAGCCTAGAAGACCACAAGCATCAAGAGACAAGCCTCATTGAAAAATTCAAGATGTCTCAAGCCCTAATACAAAATCATCTCAAGAAGCCAACAATGAATACAAAGGTAAAAATCAAAGGTAAAGTGTGTGGTGTGAGTGTGTTTGACCAAACCTAGCCTAGGTGAGTTTAGGAGATCACCCATGAACTTAAAGAGGTAGACTCACTTGTAATTGATCATAATGAAGTAATATATGTAAAATCAATGTAATGGACCAAAGAGAAGAATGCAAAGGTCACTTAGGCAAGACCCAAGAGGTTTGAAATGATCCTGGAGTTTCCAAGAGCAAGAACAAAGGGTCTATAGCCTAATTAAGCATTGTTGGAGATCCAAGATCAATCTTGGAAATTTCTAGGATCAATCCTAAAAAGTCCAGGATCGATTTTAAGATGCAAAAGCTTTGTTTTTTCCTAGGTTTGCACCCAAGATCAATCCTGAGACTTTTAAGATCGATCCTAGGTCATAAATTTCAAAATATTGACTTGATTTTTGCTTGAAATCTTTCCATATTTATGGGATCTTGTGACTGTTTCATATTTACTTGATTAGGGTTTGTAAAACTCTATAATTAATGATCAAACCCTCAGATCATTAGGCTAGCTATTCATCTTTAGATCTACATGCATTTTATTGGCATATTCTTTGCAGAACAAGCTAGGGTTTATAGATGTGCAAAATAGAGGATCTCTTGTTTTTGTTGATTGGGTAACTTTACCCATGATCTCTTGTGCTTAATTTGTACATTGAATCAAAGAGGGTCATGCACTAGCGTTTCAAAACTATAAACTGCCAAAATCTTCAAGTTTTAGAGCCACAAAGAGGTAAATTGAAACTTGGCTTTGTATTTGTATAAATATTAAAGTGAGGTGTTAGAACTTGATTGATTGTTGCTTAGTTTACTTGTGGAATTAATTGGAATATTGGCCTTCATAGAGGTAACCACACAAGTGTTAATTAATCCTCTTTAAAGTGTATATCTAAAAGGAAAATCCTTGAGACCTTTGCCTATATTTGCTAGCAGAGATTTAAATAATTGAGATCAATATTGAATATTAGCTTTTGAGAGTCATTTACCAAAAATTTCTATTTTTTTACAAATTAATGGAATCATTATTGAACATTAAAATTGAAAATTAGGCTTTGAGAGGCAATTAGTGAAATTCATAAATCATTCTTATGTGAAGGAATTATTTCTGAAATTATAATCGTAAATTAGTCTTCTAAGAGGCATATACTGAGAGAATTGAATTTCTTAACTAAAATACATATTTATATGTGATTAAACCTTTGCCAAAGTCACCAGAGGTTCGCTTATACTTGCTGGAGGCATCGAGTGTGCTTGATAGTGACCGAAGTTCATTGAGTTGAGATATTGTTGGGTTTATTAATTTTCTTATAATAATGGGTATAATACTAATAAAAATTAAAGTAGCCTGGTTGGAGCTATTGGATAGTGGATGTAGGCCTAGATTGGCCGAACCATTGTAACTCTTGTCTCATTATGTGATTAGTGTTTATTGTTCTTTTTCTTTATTTTATTTTAGCACCTTGCATGCCTAAAGCAGCCAATTAACTACATTGCTATTTCATCACACATACACTTGTTGAGACAATCTAAAGTGAACATTAACTAGGAAGGGTAAATAATTTAACAGGATTTAAAAAGAAAAATTAGTAATCCTATTCACCCCTCCTCTCTAGGATTCTAGGACAATAATATTAGAATTACAGTTAGTATGTGGTATACCATATATAGTATATACATGTTTGTTATGGTACATGTTGAACTTTCATATGCTTATCTTGTGGCATGTGAATACTTGAATCTTAGTAGGAATACATGTTTGGTATATTCGTTGTACTTGCATATGCACTTTGATTCTTTATTTTATCATGATTCATCTTCTTTGCTATCGTGATTATCTTTGGCCTTCTTTCGTGATGTATAAATTACGTACCCTCTTGCTAAGCTTGTCAAGCTTACCCTAATTGACACCACCCACATATGAGGACTAGATGGACATGTACTATTCGTGCCATTCAAGATGCAGACGAATATGAGGAATTAGGAGATCAGACCTATTCACTTTATGTTTAAGTTTTAGTTTACTTTTGATGGGAGATGCATATTAGTGTTTTGAATGTGCCTGTGGGGCAAGGATGTGTATATTTTGGCCATGAGATATTTTGAATCATTTGGGATTTTGGATGTGATGTTTATATTTATTTTTGTTGCACTATTGAAATCGAATTGTTAATTAGCATATTTTTATTATTTTGCTGCATATGACTATGTTTATGAATGTGAATGATTAAGTTTCAAGTAGTCATAAATGTTAAAGGACGAAATTTATAGTGATTGGAATATGGATCTGGTTAGTAGTGACTCCGATTTATATAAGGTTGTGAAATTTGGGGTCATTACAAGGACATATGGACATTTTTTAATTGTATACTTATGTGGTAGCTACTTTACTTAATCATGGTTTTGACATTTGGTTTTGGATACGAGGATTTGATATGATACCCCTATATGGGTTGGTCCTTGCGACTCTTAGGTACCCTGCTGTCGGGTCACATCAATAGGCAAAAGGGCACTAGTTACCTAGATATTTATTATGTACGGTATTTATGACCCTGGAGACCCTTAAATAAGTTGGCTACATGTAGCCCTAGAGACCCTAATGTGGGTTTCCCTTCTTGGGCCTAGAGACCCCTTTGTGGGTTGACCTTATTGGTCCATAGGTACCCAATCACCAAGTCACATTAATAGGTGAAGATGACCATAGTGTCCATTGGTTTTTTGACCTCGAGACCCTTATTGGTGTTGGCTAGTCATGGCAAGAGGCTCCTTTGCAAGAATTTTGTACATGTTTTAGATTTGTTGAATACCCTACATGGGATATATCTTTTGGATTTATCGGAGATCCTGCATGGGTTATATGTTTTGGATTTTTTGGAGACACTACATGGGTTGTATGCTTTGGATTTGTCAGAGACCCTACATGAGTTATATGTTTTGGATTTTTTGGAGACCTTACACGGGTTATATGTCTTTGGATTTGTCAGAGACCCTTCATGATTCATTTACATTCACATTTGACTTTGTTGGGGACCCAATGTGGGTTTATTTACATTTGGTTTCAGTATTTGATGAAGACCCTTATGGGTTAGTATATGACATATAGTACTGAGTATGAAGCATATAGCATGTAGTATATGCATGATTCCGTTTGGTTCAGTTTGGACACTCATATGGTTATCTTGTGGCCTGTGCATACTTAAATCATAGTAAGGATACATGTTTAGTATATTTGATGCATTTATATACATACTTTGATTCCTTACTCTATTTTGATTCATCTTATTTGCTATTGTGATTACCTTTGGTCACTTTTGTGTGGCATAAACTATGTACCCTTTCGTTGAGCTTGTCAAGCTTACCTCAATTGACACCACCTTATAGATAGAGAGTAGAAGAACATAATATATCTTAGAGGTTGCTTGGGATATGGATGAGTCAATGGCTTATGCATGTTGGCCTATAGACTCGTTACTATTTTTTTTTTTTTTCCTTTTCAATTTGGATTGTAAACATGAGACATTTACATTTGGTTCCTATGAGGATTGCATTATTGGCTTATGGAAGCCTTTCGATGGATAAGGACATATACTCACTTATGATTAGATTAGTCATGGTTATGATATATTTCCACTACACTTAGTTTTAGATCATTGATATTATCTATTCCATTGCACTTGACACGCTAAATGGTAAACGAATGAGAAATCTAATGCTTTAAATGAATACAAATTGTTTGTATACATGTTATTAATATTATTCTGCAATGACATGTTTATAGATAAATGGATCTAAATGAATAAAAAGAAAAAGTATTAAATTTACATGGAAAGTGATAAGTGAATTAGTTTCACACTTCAAAAATGGGATCTCCCTACCACAAGGTACAAGTTTGGGGTGTGTCATCCAGTGTCCCATATCTAGATTCGGGATCGAATCACAGCCCACAGATTTATATCGTGACACTTGGTGCCAAGCTTAGGCTCAACTCACCAACATGGAAAAAAGGCCCAACAGCCTAATGGCCCATTAATCTAATTTGTTTTTGTACATTATCTAGAATGGATTTAGGGGGAAAGACTTGTCACGCCCCAAAACTTGCACACAAAAATCGAGGTATAGATATGAAAACACACATTCACAGCGTCGTAGATCTTGGAGTGTGACAATAACACTTTCCTTACGGAAAGAGCCCTTCCTTAACTTATAAATTGCAACATATACATTTTTCTTTTCTTTTATCCTAATTACTTAAACTCAATTATCAAAACATCATAGCGAAAACATAACCATAAAATAAGTCATCATTAACAAGTGCAGTGGAATATATTATCATGCATTCTAAACTACGCAATGGAAAGAACTAATAATCTCAAATATTCATAACAAACAAAGACAAATCTCCAGTCTAAACAACCTCATTTGTTCAAAATTCTCCAGCCTTCATAAGCCTCCTCACATTGAAGCATTAAAGATTGAAAAATTACCATTTTACCCTTATCCCCTCAAATTATTCCAAATCTCAGTCCATCAAGCTCATTTTCTCAAGAATTCTTCGGCCTTCATAAGCATTCCCACATTGAAACATCAAAGGCTGAAAAATTACCATTCTACCTCCATATTCTCAAAATTCCTCATTTTTCCTCAAAATTGGACCCTTAATAAATCCTAAGAATTTCCCCCATCACACAAATGACCCTAAATCAAGTCCTATGCTCTCTAATCATGATTATCTTTGAAAAACTATCTAGCAAACTAAAATTTTCAAAGACCCAGGCAACCTTCAAAATCTCAAAACTTCCCCAAATCCTCACAAGATAGTTTTGTCTATATTTGACCAACGATAAACTCCCAAAAATTCTTTGGACATCCAAATAGAGAACAGTCAGTGGCCAGCTCTCGATTTTTGCCAAGGCTTCAAAACTATCTCTCAAACTCCAATATTATCAAACTCATTCCACATCAGATTCCTCAATTTCTCCATATTAAACCCAATCATTTTCAACAGGTGATGAATCGCGAGTGGGTCCCCGAGAATTCACTATAGATTAGAAATTCAGTTAATTAGTGGCCTTACTTTGACAATTCCAAGACCTTCAAAAGACTCTCACCTAGACCAGGATTATCCAGAGACTCAACATGCCTCAATTACCCCATTCTCTCTCAATTAAACATGAACCACTTCTACCTGTATCCAACACTTAGTGAACCCCCAGAAGGTCTCCCAGAACCCAAATCTTTCAAGGTTAGGCCCATTTTCTTAAATTTTTCCAATCTTCAAAATGCCCCCTAATAGACAGGTCCATTCGTAAACTCAGCATAGCCAAATTACTCATTTTCTTACAAACCTAGGCTATGTTTTTATGCCAAGTGACCCTTCTTTGGGAATCTCACGTGAACTCTCTAGGAAGCTGCTTGACAATTTATCATATCCTGTGTTCTTGAGACTCCAAAACCTACAATATTCCGTGACAAGCATTTTTTCACCTAAGACTAAGCAAAAACCCGTATAGATTCTATTGAGAATTTAGCTTTGGATATATCAGGGTTTTGAATGCAGATTTTGACTTGGGTATTGATTTTGCAAACTATTTGAATCTATGTCTCACAAAATTTGAAGATTACATTTCATATCAATACCCTGAGATTTAATTTTACCATTTTTCCCCTTCTATATGGGTTTGAGACATTTTAGAGCCATTTGGACTCAATTTTGACCTACCTATGCTCATCCGAATTCGATTCTAGTAGTTGTATTGCGACCAGAGCATCTAGGAGATGCGAAAAACACTAAGGATTTGAAACTTTTCAAGCTATAGAGCCCAAAAAGCAAGCTTTGAGTTATGACATTTTATTTATGATATTTTCGAAAGGCAATCATTGCACCTTCAAAAATATCATTGCTTTTGCAATATTTTCGAAAGGCAATCATTGCACCTTCAAAAATATCATAAAAGAAGCTTTGAGTTATGGCCTTTGATTTGGCATCAACTCAAAGCTACAATGATGAGTGACCATGATCAATTACACCAAAACCTTAATTCATCATCTACCCTTAAAACCCTAAAGCCATCCAAACCCTTGATTTTTGCACCTCCTTACTACCACCCTCAATGCTCTCCCCCTTGCTACATGGCCTACACCCAAGCTGCCCTTTCTTAGCCAATAGGAGGAGGCAATCTCAACTCACATGTGTGTGGCTACACTTTCATTCGAACCACCTTTCCCTACCACAAGTTCTAGTGGGTCCCACCTTGCCATGCCCATCCATGGCCATCACCCCCATGCCTTGCGCCACCCATAAATACCCCCCAATTCGATCATTGAAAAATAGGAGGGGTAAAATAGAAAAAAAGGATTTAGTTTAAGAGAAAAAAAGAGAGAAAAGAAAGAAAGAAAGAACAAAAAAGAGAGAAAGAAGAAGAGAAAGAAAGAAAGAGAAAGGAAGAGGAAGGAAAGCTCAATCCCTTAGGTTGGTACTCCATCCCTTTCCATTTCAAAACATAAACACTCCTCTCATGCTATAAATGGAGCCCTTTAAACCCATTGAAAGTTCCTAATGGTGGGAGATGGGGGAGACAAACTTGTCTCCCTCTTTAATGACTTTTTTGAACAAGTGAAGGTGTGAGAGTCATAACTCCTCTAATTGAAGGAGTTAGGACTTCAAATATTTATAGTAAGTCACTATCATAGTGAATTACATGTCCATCAATTTTCACTAACATTGGACTTGGTTTAACCCTTGAAATGGTCCCCACTTGCTCACTGTTTTGAAATGTTCTTACACTTCACAGTTTGAGTCAAGTGGGGTATCCGAATTTTAATTCATATTGTATTTACCATTTTTGTTCATTTCTTCCTTATATTATTAGATAGTAATTTATATGCTTTAATTAATTTTATATTTCATTTTGCTAAGTCTTTAATATTTTACTATATTTTTCTCTGAATTAATTTTCTATTGATTCAATTATGCATTAAATCATGTCTTCTCACTTGTGAGTTGAATATGTCTTTCTTTACATGATTTCTTGTTTCATGATTTGTGTAGTAGATTTATGAAGTTGTTGGAAACCTATATGTCAAATTTAAGCTTGATTCAATGGATATAGCCATTGGAATGGACCCCACAACTCATGGACCTTATTAGGTCTGTGCAGTTTTTTATTAAGAACCTATCCATTTTGAAAAATCCAAAAAGGGGTTTACACCCATCAATTGGACTAGGAGTTTTTCAAAGGGTTGCTTGGGACATTTACCCAACTCCCTGAAAAATTTCAGGGTTAGTAGACCCCATTTGTTTGCCCAAATATGCAAAGGAATAGGAAGTTGCAACTTTGTCCAGGGCTATATAGCTGAATTTTTCCTCCAGAAAAGTTCAAGTGTACAGCCTGTGAACCCTACATGCTTGTCTCCCCTTCTTATAGAAAGGGTCCACAAAGCCTTGGAAATTTGGAATCCCTTTAGATGACAAATCAAGCCTTGGTTCTCTTTAGAACTTCAAGTGGGGCCCATTTGAGGCCATATACCTGAATTTTCACCTCTGGGAAATTTAGGCGTACGCCTGGAAATTCAAGCATACTACCTAAATTTAGGGGTACGGCTGATGAACCCCACATGCTTGTCTCCCCTTCTTATGTAAAGGGCCCACAAAGCCTTGAGATCTTGGAAAACCTAATTAGAAGACTTACCAAGCCATGTCCCTCTCTAAGATTCTAGGTGGGACCCATTTGAGCCTATATAATGGGAAATCCCCAATTTGCTCCTCTCTAGAAAACAAAGAATGGGTGAAGACTCCCACACTTCCAAAATGGTACTTAACCCATTTTCCAACTCTTGAAACCCTACATTAATCTTTGTTCATAAAATGGGTCTACTGTGGGGCATTTTTAGGTCATACGCTTGAATTTTATCTCAAAATAAAATTTAGGCATATAACACAGAGGTCAGGCATACTGGTTGGAATTCAGGTGTATGAATAAAAAATGACAAAAAAATATAACACTCGTTCATACTCACTTATTGGCAATTAAATATTGCTAGGTTAGAGGAGTCACCTTAAAAAGGTGGGTAGTTGGCGTGCCTAACACATTCCCTAATTGAAACCACAACTTACCCAAATCTCTGAAAAACCAAGCTAGTCCAACAGTCAATCCCTAGACCTACGGGTCTAGCTTGGGCTGTGAGGCCCACACCCTTCCTTTCCTCAAGAGAGGAGGTAGATGTCCAACTCTATCTATAAAAACCGAGTTGGTGGCGACTCCAAACCAAAGCCCTAGCATACAATTGGCTAGGCATACCCGATATCCTCCAAAGTGGGGGGGGGACCATCGTAGGTCATTCCATGATGCCCACAAAATGGTGACTGTTGGGGATTTACTGTTTAACCTCTAAATATACAATATCTAAGTGCCATGAAGCTTTCTT
Source organism: Platanus orientalis (assembly GCA_025762735.1). Taxonomy (NCBI): domain Eukaryota; kingdom Viridiplantae; phylum Streptophyta; class Magnoliopsida; order Proteales; family Platanaceae; genus Platanus; species Platanus orientalis. The sequence continues at coordinate 5,588 of JAOXJP010018659.1, read as the reverse complement.
TTTTTGTTTGTTTGTACATTATCTTCCATAAATTCTTTATTTATTTTTGATATAAAGCACATGTTCACATAGAATTAGGGCATATCATTGGTTAGTAGGATATATATTCATTTAAACAATTTAAACTTGCATCTTAGGATAGAAAACATGCTCACATTAGATTTAGGGCAGCTTAAATTAGTTAGTAGGATCAAATTCACATTAAGCAATTTATTTGAAATACATGTTTGATTTTCACATTTTTATATAATGAGTTCGTAAGACATGACACTACACCATACACAAACATTCATGAGTCCCCTTATTTTCACTTTGTCACTACTCACCAATGGACTGATATTGGCAAACATTTAGGACGGGGGACGACACTTGAACCGTGGCTGCTACATCAGTACGGTTGGGCTGAGTAACCCAACCTAGTCACTATTCCCATGATCCAATTTTTTGGGGAGATGTTTAGGTTGAGAAACCTTGCTCATAGAATATCTCTAATAAAAAATTTCGTGCATTTATTTATTCATTTTAAGTTAGATTTATTTAGGATACACATGAATAGTTTAGAAGACTAGAAATAAGAACTTGTTTGCCGTCTCTCTTTATATGTCAACTTGCATGTATCAATATAAAAACCAATAATTCATGTCCAAATTGCCATTTTTCAAAAAAACAAAACTTTTTTTTATAGGTATTTAGGATTATTTTTTTCGATTTATACATATATTTGATTCCCATCCTTTCCATCTTGCTTAGGCACTATAAATGGAAACCCCAAATAAACTTTCATTTCATTCCATCCTTAAAAAAAAACAACATAGGTTCATTACATGTCCATAAGAAAAAACATAAAAAAAAATCTCTACTCCTCCATAGGAGTCTCCTTTGCATCCTTCTCTCTAATCAATATGGATAATCTCCTTCTCGAAGATCTAGCACCCATGCGCTTCCTACTATAGGTCACGGAGGCTCCTTGCCCTTTAATACTGCTAGATGTAGCCACCTTTTTCCCCTTGTCCTGACTAGGTTATGTTGTTATCTCTATGGTAGTTGGTGCATCCTCCACGGGGTCTGTGGCTCCCAAGCCCGCATCTGTCTCTACCTTTGTAGCAACACTGGGCCTACCGTGGCTAGCCCATATGCCCCTTCTTCTTAGGGAAAGACTCTTCTCTAACTGAAAGCAATCCAAATAAACAAATTAAAATATTAAAGAAATGTTTTGAAAAAAGGAAGATAAGCAAAAAAAAAAAAAACTATGTACCTTGGGAATGTGAGTCTTGTACTTCTTCTTCATTAAGGCAAGCTCCACTGCCTTGTCAAAATGAATACGCCTCACCAAGGCATTAGATCTGACAAGCATTTGGAGGGCACCCATACAGGCATCTCGAAAAACCTGCAAAGTAAACAAAAAATGTTTAAAAAGTTTCAACATAAATAAAAATCACCAACTAATAAAAATGACCTCATTCACAGAAGCTGGAGGGATCCAATCCTTTGGGATTGTGCTCTCAGGAATACATAGTTCCAGCGCACTCCCTCAAGCACTAGTCATGGTGACCACCTTAGGGATCACCCCCAACAGGGAATCAGATGAAGCCCCTTCACATGGGGCCTTCCTCTTCCTTCCTCTCTTCCTGGGAGCTAAAGCCTCAACCTCTTGGGGTGCAACCTCAGGCTGACCCCCAACACCAACACCCTCCTAACATAAGCAAATAAAAAAAAATCAGATTAATGGAACAAAACAAACCAAAATAATAATAAATAAAGAACAAAATAAAAATAAAAACATACCCCAGCCTCAACGGGCCCAACTAAAGGCCCATAGGTTTAAGTGGCCCACCACTTAGCATAGTTTGTGTTGGGAACTAGGTATGTGTCAATAGGCTCACTAACCTCTCCCCTACCTATAGGGCCTTTGGTCTCTATCACCCTGGGTAGAGAATTGGGAACTACGAACCCCTCGAGGTGCCCTGTCTGTCTTCGACAATGTTCCCCAGATACCATTCAATCTTTTCCTAGCTATCAAAACCACCCTCATCTGAGACCAGTGAATGGCAATCTCAAACTCCTGAGCCAAGTCTCCCCCAGAACCCAAGCAACCCAAGGATCCCAGTTAATCTGCAAACATCAAAAAAAGAAAAGTTAACATCACATAAATAACATAAAAAATGAATAAACTGACAACACTTACTTGGGAAGAGGTGATTTGATCCAACTTCCTTCTAAAAACATAAATGGACTTCCTCTTCTTGTGATGAGTGTTTGAGGTCATTCACCTCTCCACACAGGGGATAGGGAATAGGTTAGCTCCTTTCATTCTAGGAGCCAAGGGGATCAATTGTTCATAACACCATACCTATAAAAAAAAGAACAAGTCAAAAAATGTAATAATCAAACTTAAAATTAAACAAGTTCAAAAGAAAAATTTCAGCAAACCTCCCACAATAAATGTAGATGTAGAAACATGGGTTTCCCTCCAATTGCCACCTCACTTATATTGGTATATATCCACCTGAGGACAGATCTACCCCAACAGTAAGACCACACCTCCGTTAAGTCCTCAAGGGCCAGAAAAAAATGAAAAAAATATCTGGTCACTCTTCGCATTGAAGACTGACCGGGTGAACATGAAAAACAAGAAAGCTCGGATGTTGTAATCAATCTCTGCCTCATGACTCTCATCTATGGCCCATATATAACTCTCCTCAAACCAAGAAGGCAGGACTCCCTTAAACCCTCTGTCATAAACAATGGGTTGCAGCCCTAGACATTTCTAGATTAGCTCCTGAGAGGGGTTCATCACATGGGGCTGCCATAGGCAATCATGTCATGTAGAAATCAATAGGGAGCACCCCTATCTCTCCCATAGGGAGGTGGAAGGTGTGGATGATGGGTGACCATCTTTCCGCTAAAGCCATCAACAACCCCTTGTTCTCCTTCAGTAGGGGTATGCTTAGGAAAGGCCCAAATCCCATATTCCTCACTTTGGTATTGGCTCTCTGGTATAGATCTTTCCATAACTCAGTCAAACTCGACCATGACCTATGTGCCTCCACACTATCCCTCACCTACTCCAAACAAAAACAGATATAAAACATCATAAACAAAAGAACAAAAAACAAAAAAAACAAAAAAAGACAGGTTTTCAGGCTGTATGCCTGAATTTCCTCTATATGCCTAAATTTCATGTTATATGCTTGAATTTATTCATATGAAAATTTAGGCGTATTGTATGAATTTAGGGTAGAAGTTAAATTCAAGCGTAGGCATTTCTAAATCACAGAAAACATTAAAAATGAGTTAAGATTATCATATTTCATCAAATAAAAACAAAAGTTTATGATCCCAATGAAAATCTAATTACTTTTTCCAAAATTGAAAGATTCTTGAATTCCCTTTTTTCAAAAAAATAACATAGGCAACCCAAATCCTCAAGAGACATTGCAGAATTGAAACACATTATCCTAATCCTAACTAATCAAAAATGAAGTTTTCAAAATAAATGAATGATCAAATAAACCCAAACTCACCGTATTTGCAGCCGGGTTCTTCCATAGGGAATGTTTATGCGAAGTGAGAAGCAGGTAATTCCGCATTGATCCACTCGCACTCATGTTGATTTAGGGATATAAAAAAGATCATGAGTTGATTATGATGGTTTCCAAGGTTTTACCTCGCTCTCCCACTATTTCAAACTTTCAAAAACCAGAAAAGACAAAACAAGATCCATGGGTCTTTTAAAGCTTGTAACTGATTTAGTATGCCTAAACCTAAACACTCTATACGTTTGAATTTTAATGGAAATTAAGATTCAGGTGTATAGGTAAAATTCAGGTGTATTGGCCTATTTTGCCCAAATTTGATTTTTCTCCACATTTCACTTGATTAACCCTCTTTTGTGATTATTTGATAGGAATGGACCCTAGACCCATATGCTTAGAGCTATTCTCCACCACTTCTACAAAGTTTACACATTCCCTCGTTTCCCTCCCGCCTGAGGAACAAGCAATCTAGGTAAACCAAAGCCGGATCAAGGCCACCTTATCATTAGCTCGTATATGTCTTGATTGCCCTCTTTTGGAAGCAGCCATCTCTTTCTGGGACCCTTTAGCTATGCTTTTCCACTTTGGGAGACATGAGTTTTCCCCAACAATTGAGGAACTAGAATCATTCTTGGGCTTAAAACATTGCCACAACATAGAGGCAGTCTTTTCAACCCACAAAAGTAGTTATTTCAAAGATTTTCATTCCACTCTCAATATCTCGAGGAATTTCTTGCCCAAGGAAGCTTCGGGAGATTTTGTATTGCCCTTTTGACCTATTGCTCGACAGAGGTAGGAAAAAGGTTGGGGATTTCTCATGCAACCAAATTCAAAGCCTACACTCTAACAGTTCTAGGGTAGCTTTTTTTGTCCCACAGCTGACATCATATCAGTGGAGTTTTGTATAGTATTATGGGTTAACTCTTTAAGGGGAAAACCTTGGCCCTTATGATTATTGCTGAAACCATTTCTAGCTTTTCTCATTGTGCTCGACAGCACAGTGGATGATTTTATGGTTGTCTAGCTTTCCTACAGGCTTGGCTTCATGGACACATCACTATTGTGTCTTCATGCATTCCTCGCCAAGTTGCTCCAATTCAGGCCCTATCAAGAAAAATGACACTAGCAAACTATCAAGGACTTTTACCGGTCTACTTTTTGAGCACATCATCTGGCGAGCCAAATGGTATAATTTTATTATTCGCATATATTTTCAGAAGGTCACACTTACATGATTCTCACAGGGTTGTACTAGTGTACACCCTATGTACCAGTTCGAGTGGTCCGACAATTCACTCTTCGACAAGATTTGTTCAATTTTACTACAGCTTATGAAGATGTTCATAAGCTTGATTATAAGACATCTCTTCGGACTTGGTCTTAGTTGTCTGCACTGTGGGACAGTTTGCACACTTGTGCTACCTGACATCTGCTTTTAGTATCTACCAAGACACTAGAGATGTCACTTCCCTATGAGTTGTGGGTTCACAATATTATATCAGCACCTTTGGCAACACCTATCACCAATCATTCAAGTAAGAAGATCCAATTAGAGGCACCCTCTACTTCACACAATGGGTTGTCTCACACCAAGATGAAGTTAGAACAGGCTCTTCGTGAACTCACAAATGAGTGAGCTTAACATCTTCAAACTTGAACATCTCTTGAGACTGAATCTAGTCTTTGTGCCGAGGCCAAAGTTTTGAAAGACAATTATCATGAAGCAGACGACACCTTCGCAGAACTTGTCAACTCATTTAGAGGTGAACTCAATGATGGCAGAGTCTCTCACATTGATCTTGACACTGAGCTTCACTGGAGCAACACTATGGCCTTTTTACAAACTCATTGGCGGTTAGAATGGATTCAAAACTTACGTGATCAAATCTTCTCTCTAGGCTATGAATCAGTGGGATCTCCACCACCACCTCCTAGAGTCCAAGGAATCTAAGTTTAATGTATTATTTTCTATTTTCTTTAAAGGTCAATGTACCTATGATTGTAACCATTTCCAATATAAATATATACATATATATATATATATATATATAT
>JAOXJP010018638.1:4774-17411 GCA_025762735.1 Platanus orientalis | reverse complement strand
TTTTATTATAAATGTCAAACAAATAAAATAACATAAAAAGTATCTATGATGGCTTTGTCAGGACACCTTTTCTAACACTTGTTACTTGAACCAACTATGATGAATGTATTTTTCTTCCCTTGCTATCCCTATGATCTTGCCTCGTTGTTAACTTTATTTGCATGTGATGTGGGTGAAAGAAGTTGGTCAATTCAAGAAGGTTGTCATTGTTGTGATTGAAATGCTATCAATTTGCGTGTATATGATATATTATAGTTTCACTTTAAGCCACTTGTATGCAGATTCATTTATTTCCTTCAATTTGCATGTATTGTAGTGGTGTGTGTTTGTACTATGTTTTTCAATACTTATGACTCCATACTTTGCCACAAGCTATTGCTAAAGTCTAATCACATGGGTGTGTATTCCTAGATTCTTCAAAGGTAAGGATGGATAACTTTCACCTATTTTCGTTCTTTGTAACAAGATTAGTGTATTGGGACTCTTTTCTCATGGAAAGTGGTTAATTTTAGACTTTCGAATCTATACATGAGATTGGACAGTTGGTGGGGATGCTTTGTTCAATGTTGATGAGAGGAATAATCGGGATGATAGTAGGGAGTGCAATGGAATTTCGTTTGCCACTTCTTGATAGGTCTCATAATTTGATATTGTTATAGGGGTCTCAAAATGTGTTATGCCAACTGAATTTTGGATACTATTTGATATTTTGCTACCCATGTTGTGGGCAACTATGTTTATTTCATGTTATATTGTGTTTGAGAATAAGACACATGGCTGTGTATGGTAGTGGGTAGGTTTAGATTTTAGCTAAAACTGTGAAAATGTATTTTGTATCTTTTATATTTCTAGTCTTTCAGATAGTTTAAAAAGGGGGTAAGTTATAGCTCTTCAGTGATGTTCTTTCCCACATTAAGATCTCTTGTCATTTGGGTTTAACCCAAAAGTTTTTCTTTTGTTTTTTCATTTTTATGTTTTTTTTTCTTCAATTTCTTTTCTTAAGTTGACCAACTTCCCCGGCGTCTAGATGCAACCTTTTTATTCTTTTTTTTTCTCCCTTGTGCCTTCCTCTCTCCCCTCTCCAACTTCTCAAACTATGGGGATGGCAAAAGTAATGTTGCCCCCCTCTCTCCATATTTTCGTTAGCACATGTTCCTTTAGTGTTAAAGACTCAAAATGTAACATGAAAATATATACTTTTAATGACCCAAAATGAGTTAGATAAGACAACATTTGATTCCGACTTACAAATTGGCATGAATAAATCTTTGTACATTTAATGTTCTATGAATCTCAATCTTCTCATTGCTATGTCAAAATCTTTTCAAGCCCTTCTTTGAACGAGGAGTAACTTCATCACCAGGTGTTAGCACCAAAATATTATTGACAAGAATGGATGGCTATGATTATGCCACATGGTGATATCATAAGCAAACACGAATGATACCATGACGGGATATATTTTAATTCATGAAACACAATAATTGGTGGAAAATTGAATTAAAAATGTTGCTAGTCACATAGAAACGTAGTGGAATATCATTGCGAGAAATTTGAAACAAGTTACTCAAACAGATGGTGAAAAGATATTAAAGGAAATAAGATGGAAGTTGGTTTCAATTACAGGGATATATGGCATAAATAATGAAAACACCTAAAAGAAAACTGAATAACTACTTCTAAAATCTATAAATAGAAGGGCTTGGCCAACATAAAAACATCCACAATCAAAAGAATTCAACAAATTTTCAAACATACAACAGTTCTCACTGTTTTGACTTGTCTTGACCTTTCAATAACACAATCCTTTGTAAACCGTCATTCCTAGAAAGAATGTTGTTCAGTTTATTCATTTCACTTGTACTTTCATCAACCGGATGATTTTTCTTAAATTCAAGTCTCCTTTCATTTTGAAGTTAAGTTTGCTCTACAACACAGTATGTTGTATGAAGGGAATTCTTCCCAAAGTTTATTTATTTCTAAAGACATTTAATTTAATATAATTCTTTAAGGCCCAACCTGGTTGCCTTGAATTGTATAAAAAAAGAAAATCTGACAAGAAAAAGAAAGAAAAGAATCATAAGGAAAACATGAGAAAACCAGCTTTTCATGGCAACCAGACAACTTAAAAATGATTTTCCAATAAATTTTTTGTCATGAGAAAACCTATTCATGGCAACCAGACAAGGCCTAGGTTTATTTAACTTTGCTATGTTAGAAAAAGTCATTGTTCTTATAAGGCGAAAAGAACCCATAGAGGGATGAACCTTTCCTCTCATAGTCACCTAATTCTTTCGTGGTGATGGTATAGTGACCTGAAATAATTTCTTTCTATTTAATTAGTTTGATTCAAGACTTGGGGTCATAAGAAAAGTTTGGATCTTGTGCCCACATGGCACTAATATGCCCATGTACATACTTTTTTGCTAACATTGAGCCAACTAGAAGTAATGTCATAGAAGCAACAGAGAAAGTAAGTGATGGCAATTACCTTGTACATTAGTTGTGTATTGCCATGGTTGGGACATATTATCAACGCAAGGATTTAATTCACCTTAAATTATCTGTTACTGTCATTGTGATATAATGGGCTCAACAATCAATGTGTCATTATAAAACATATGTTATCCAATGTGAAATTCCATCCCGAACACCCGATGTAGAATCTAAATGGTTTTTGGTCTTTTTGGTGAGATCCATTCAACTATTTACCCTACTCTTTTAAACACATATAAGCGAGTTTATGATTAGGGATCCTCTCCAGCTTGCAAGATGTCTTGCCATGTTATGTAGCGCATATGTATCCCAATATGTGATTTTAACTTTTTTTATTGCAAAAAATAAATGTTATGTCCAGGATTTTGTGTGCAGGATGGTGTCCATAGCACCAGGGGACTTCACTTGAAATAAAATGGGAATGGGTTGGATGAAATTTCAAATTCCCACCCATTTTATTCCATATGACGTCCTTGGGGTCTTGGATACTATCTTGGACAGGATGTTTGCTCCCGTTTTAAGGGAGAGCAAATGTTCTACTCCCCCATGCTCCCAAACACAAAGGCTGGCATGTGATGCTTTTAAAAAAATGTTTTTATGGTTTTAAACCTATACACCCTAGCCTTTATGTCTACGAGCATGAGGCAGTTGAGAATTTGGGAGTAGAACATTGGCACCCTTTTAAGGTGGGTGTTAAAGGAGTCAATTGGGATAGGCTGGTCTGAAGCCCGACGTGTCTGGTCCGAGGATAGATGAATTGAGCCAAACTAACTTTGGATTGGGTTAAGTTTGTGCCTATGTTTTAGGCCTAAAGTTTTATTCGGACTGTGTTCAAATAGACTCACTTTCAGTTTGAATCAACCTGGTCGGGCCCAAAGTATAACAATGTAGCTCAACTCAAAAATGGGTATAGCTTAGCCCAACAAATATAGCTGCATGAACTTTCATGAGAGTAGTTTTGGTCTCATTATCAACCCAAATTTAACTAATCAACCATATTCTCAAAGTATTTAGGGGTTGTTAGGGGTCCATTATCAGCCCAAATTTAATGATGAGTTTAGTTTGGACGGCTCTAACTTTGTCCAAAGCCCATGATTTTAAAACGGGCCAAATTCGGATTGACTAACCGAGTTCAAGCTCAATTGAGTTCAGGCACATGCAATTATGTTCGAACTGACTTTGCCCTGGTCTAGTCCTGCTTGATTGACCGCCTTATTGGGTGTATTTTCAACTTTTTGGGGTACATATGTTTGACATATCTTGCATGATGGAGAGGTCCACCAACCCTTTTATGAGTTGGGACCAAATGGTCTACCCCAAAATTGTCTACAATCCCATGTCCCAAGATACAAAGACTAGCATGAGGTGCATTTTTTGAAAACTATTTTTACGGTTGTAACCCTATACATTTTAGCCTTTGTGTCTCGGACATGGGGAATAGACAATTTGGAAGTAGAACACTTCTATACTAGCATGGGCCGGCTCAAAGCCTGACTTGTTTGGTTGTGCTGATTGAGTTTGAGTTTGGGCTAAGTTCGGCTTAAGAACTAAAGCCTGATATTTTTTCAGGCCGAGTTTGGTCATAAGAGTACTAAATAACATATATATATATGATCCCAATAGTCCGATGGATTCCCATATAATGATAATGTTAAAACTCTAAATTTACTTTACCCTAATACAATCCCCCTCTCCTAGTCTCTCTTGATGACCGAATGAGGTTCTCTTTCGCAGAGCCAAAGATCGGCTAATTTTTATATTTTTTTCTTCTTTTTATTTTCCATTTAGCTTTTGATAATTATTGTGTTTCTCAACATGTATTGGGTAAGATAGGGATGGTCAAATATATAAACTTAAAAAAAAAAAAAAGTGATAACTGAGCCTGAAGCCCGATTTTGTAGATTGGGCCGAGTTTGGGCAGTAAGCCATGAGTCTAAATTGGGTTTGGGTCGAGTTCGGGCAGTAAGCCATGGGCCTAAGTCAGGCTCGGGCCGAGTTCAGGCTTATATGTCAGATTTCAGGCTGGACTCAGGGTGACCTTGGCCTGGTACAGCCCAACCCAATTTGCAGCCATACTAGACCTGTTCCACATCTGAAAGCCACGTGGCTTCTCTTTTGGAGATATATCTTCACAACACGTGTAAATATATCCTCTATTAAGTTGGCCACGTGCAAACTTCAGAAATATTACACACAAAGCTACAATTAACGGAGGCCCGTCCACACTCCTTCCCTTATCATCTCACACTGACCGTTCACTAATTGCTTAACAGATCGTCATGATTTTCCACCGTCGAAATGCTTGACAAGCGGCATCCGTCAAACGATGCAGGTGCTTCTTTCTCTCAAATATTCATAATTTTTTTTTATTCTCTCTCCTCTGTCCCTCTCCAATCGCGAACGATTGGATTTACAGACGCTTACATATTACCCTCTGCTTCCAAGGAACGAACCGGAGAAACCCTAGCAAGAAAGAGCAGGAGAAGATGTTGAGAGTTGCAGGGAGGAGACTCTCTTCTCTGTCATGGCGGCCGAACCAGACCGCCTCGGCTGTCATTTCTAGGAATATTATTAATGGAGATGCTGCCTACGAGGATGACGCCAGACCGATCTGGTTTCCTAACGATTCCACCTTCAGATCGGCGTTTCGTGATGCGATTAGAGGTTAGGTTTACCTTTCTAAATTTCTCTCATTTTGGTTCACCTCTACGGATTTAGGGTTTCGTTTTGGTACTCGTTGTTTTCTCGCTATGTCTTATTGTTTAGTGAAATTTTGCTTTGTTATATCTCAAAGTATTACTTCTTTTAGTTCATTGTAATTACTTGCGAGTGGATATATCTCAAAGTATTAGTTCATTTTGGTTCACCTCTACGGATTTGATCCTTGCGATTAGTGAAGTTCATAAATTGGGGGGCGGAGACACGGATTCAGATATTATCAGCGGCTTTTTGTTTTAATATTAATTTGAATGCTTTATTTCCCATATTTTTAAGCCACTAGCTTGTCTTGATAATTTTAAGGCACAAGTTAGGTACTAGCGATGGTGAGATGAATTTATATAAACTTGCTAGAATAAGAGGTAGGAAATGTAGAGGCTAGACCACGTTAGATGTATTAAAAGCGAGGATCTAATAAATCTCTCTAAAGAGCAGCATCTAGGGTGTTGGCAAGGCCATGAATGTGGGAAGGTGTGCAGAAGTATTGGGTTGCAAGCAAGGATCTCTTCCATGTACTTTGGGATGACTTATAAAAGCAAGTTGTGTGGAATGTGGTGAATCTGGTTGTTGAGAGAAGCCATAAAAGGTTGTCGAGAAGGGGATGCTTCTATCAAAAAGGGGAGAAGTGACTTTGATTAAATCAGTTCCTGCTAGCCTCCCTACCTATTTCATGTCCTCTATTTGTTATTCCCCCTTTGGTTGCAAATGAGATTGAAAAGTCTCAAAGAAAGTCTTTCTAGAGTAAAGGAAAGGACAACTTGTGTCTGAATTTGGTATCTTGGGAGGAAGTTTGTAAAACGAAGAAGAATGGAGGGATAGACATCAAAAGAGTAAAAGATGTGAATAAAACGCTTTTGTCAAAATTGCTTTGGCGTTTTGGGGCTGATAGGGGGAACCTTTGGCATCAAGTGATTGAGGAGAAATATGGTCTTGCTAACTGTTAAGAATCCAAAATTTCTGATCAGCCGTATGGGGTCACCTGTTGGTGGGGAATTATGAATCAGCTTGAGGGATTTAAGAAGGCCATTAGGGTAGAAGTGGGATCCGGTCTAAATATATCTTTTTAGAAGGAGCTCTAGTGTTCTCAACAACTGCTTATGATGGAAGCTCCCTTAATTTATGCAATTGGTCGAGATAAAGAGGCAAGGGAGGTGGGGATGCAGCACACAAGAGTATGATGAAGACTTAGGGTTTTAAGTCACAGAGAGGGTTTAGGTATGGATTAAGATTTCAGAATCTGGGTAAGCAGCAAGGGTGTGATGGTGTATAGGACTCAAAACAGTGTATAATCCATAGGATTTTGAAAGGGTTTAATGGGGCTGATAGGGTGATAAGAATGGGTTCATGTAGGGATTAAAACATAGGCTGTTAGGAGAAATTGTAAGGCTGGCCTTCAAGATGTAGTTGTAACTATTTTTTTTTTTTTTATGAATGAAAATTTATTAAAGATAGAAAGAGAGGAAAAAAACAGAGGGGGACGAGCTAGTCCCTAAAAAAACAAAGGAAACCAAGAGGGGAAGACCAAAACAACAACAAAGCCAGCCTCTCAGGAATCGGGAATCCCAATAACTCTCGCCTAATGCCTTTGAAGCTCCCTGCTAGGAATGCCATCATAACCCTTACACCTTTTAGCCCAAAACAAGATATAATTCTCGGCTCTCCTATACACCTACCAAGCTGACTCGGAGTACCCTTCAAAGACTCAGTTATTCCTTTCCAACCAAATAGCTCAACACACCGCTGTGGGGACTATCCTCCAAAGTCTCTTACCAAACTCATTCAAGACCAAATTTCTCCAACCGAGGGAAAGATCTGTGAGGTTTAGAGGGGCAACAAAAGTGGAACCCAACATGCGCAAAGCTCCACACCAAATTTCCCATGCAAATGGACAGTGGATTAGAAGATGGTTGATTGACTCTGCATCATGATAACATAGAAGACAAATACTCGACAAAGCGAAGCCTTTATGCCAAAGATTATCCCTAGTAGAAAGCCTTTCCAATACCGCCGTCCACATAAAAATTTGAATCTTAGGAGGAACTTCGCTATTCCAAACCTCATTCCAAGGGCCCATCAACTGATCGTGCTGATCAATATGCCCATAGCAAGATTTTACCGAGAACTCTCCACTCGAGGCCACCTTCCATATCCTCTTATCCTCCACCCTATGATTCACCTTCATATTTTGAAGGCGGGCTAGTAAATCAATCACTCTTGGAATTTCCCAATCATGCAAGTTTCTTCTAATTATTGGATTCCAAACCACCTTCCCAGTTCCCACCACTAATGGAGTAGTTTCCCGCCACTTGGGACTTTTGATCGACTACCAAGTCATACACATCCGGGTAATCCTGTTTCAACGACCGTTCCCCACACCATACATCCTCCCAAAATAGCACTCCCCTCCCATCACCCACCTCGAAGGCTAGAGCCTTTCAGAAAGAATGAGCTAGCTGTGCAATGCCCTTCCAAGGACTTCGCCCAAAGGGACCCTTTACTGGGTGAAGGTCCCACCCATCTCTAATGTCAAATTTTGCAGCTGCCACTTGCAAAATAGTAAGGTAATAAAGGAAAATTATAGGGTTTTAAAGGATCCAAGCACAGGCTGCTGAGCACTAGGGATAGGTATTGAAACAACAGGTTTTGTATATAACTAAGAGTAGCAAATCTGGTTCAGGACATTCTCCAAACAGTATGTGAGCAAAGTCTTTAGTGAGAACTTACCAAGTATTCAAACAATGGGTGTTAAGGTGTTTGCAGTAAACTGTTCTGAAGAATATAAGGGGTTAGCTTCAGGTGGAAAACAGATTTGATTTCAGGGATTAGATGTGGGTTTATAACAGTTTAGCTTGGGACAGGTTTAGGTGAAACATGGACTGAAATCTGGGAGCAAACAAGATTGGATAAATAAGGGTTTCAGACTAATCAAAGCAGCTGACTATCCAGTCTAGTTTCACTTGGATTTTTAAACAAAGAGAAGATAGGTGTTATTGAAATAAACAATGGGATTTGTAGCTGTGGGTTTTAAGACAATAAAAGAGCAAGGAGCAGATATGCAGGGATTATTATTGAGGTTTCAATGTGATCCGATTGAATAGACTTCCAGAAATCTGCTGTCTCACGTAAATGGGCTTCTGTTCACAGTTCGAAACTGATTTGGAGCCTCACTAAAGGTAACCGTAGGATAACGGAGGTATTTTCTGGGTGTTTAACACATGAAACAGCAAATCACTTATGAAGAAAGGTTAGCAAGAGGTGTGGGTTCAAGAGCACATCAAGAAGGGTTTCTTGATGAGTTTCCAGATCCTTTAATGGGTAAAACCAGTAAACAAAGGAAGAAAATAGAGGAGAAGAAGAAAGATGGAGAATAGAGATAGAAAATAGAAGTACTTGTGTGGGTAATCACCAAAGCCCTTAGACATTACCATCCTTAAGTTCAAGCTTTGGTATCAAGCTTGAAGGAGAAGACTTCTATTCGTGTGGGAGAGAAACCGGAGTTTTATTTATTTATTTCATAAACTTTATAATCTCGATTAAAATAAGTCTCTCTTTTAGAGACTAAAATTTCAAATTAAAGGAAACTACCTAAATTAGAAAACTAGTCCTAAGCAAAACTCTTGCTAAAAGAAATATAAACTAAATAGCCAAAAACGTGTGGCCCTTCTTTAATCTGTCGACCACTCTTAATTTGCTTATAAAAAGTGCTTACAAAATTGCCCAACAACAACAACAACAACAACAACAACAAACAGCTTCATCCCAACAATTTGGGGTTGGATACGTGAATCCTGTTCCTCCATTCTGCTCTATTTAGGGCTATATTTGCCGTTAAATTACTACAAGCTGCTGTGTCTCTCCTTACTACTACAACCCATGTCAATTTTGGCCTTCCTTTGGTCTTTCTAGTACCTTCATCTTGCATCGTCTCACTCCTTCCCATTGGCGCAGTCATTGGTCTTCGTTACACATGACCAAACCATCTTAATCGACTTTCCCTCGTTTTATTACCTATTGGTGCTACACATAAGCTCTCACAAATGGATGCATTCGTAATTCTATCCTTTTTAGTCTTGCTACTCATCCATCTCAACATCCTCATTTTGGCCACACTCATTTTATGTACATGTTGTTTGTTGGCTGCCCAGCATTCTCCTTTATAAAGCATGGCTAGTTTTATAGCTATCCTATAAAAATTTCCCTTCAATTTTAGTGGTATCTATTTATCACACCACTCCAGAAGCACCTCTCCACTTCAACCATCCCGCTCGAATTCTATGGGCAACAACATCATCTACAATATCTCTCTCTTTGTGCATGATTGAACCAAGATAACGAAAATGGTCACTCTAAGGTATCTCTTGGTTATCAATTCTAACTACTCCCTCATTTCTACTCCTATTTTGGCTTAACTTGCATTCCATATATTCTGTTTTACTCCGGCTTATCCTAAAACCATTTGATTCTAGAACATCCCTCTATAGTTCTAACTTGGCATTTACCCCTCTCTAGTCTCATCAATCAACACAACATCATCAGCAAACAACATATACTATGGCACCTCTTCGTGTATATGCCTAGTCAACTCATCCATAACTAAGGCAAAAAGGTACGGACTCAATGTTGACCCCTGGTGCAAGCCTACTGTGATCGCAAACTCACTTATCGCTCCCCCGGTTGTCCTAACACTAGTTATCGCTCCATCATACATATCCTTAACTAGGTCAATATATCTATTTTGGACCCCTTTTTTATCCAAAATATTTGTATCTTGAGACATTGCCGGTCCCATGCTCGAATAAAAAAGGGGGGTTGCGTCAGGTTGAGAATCGACTATAAAAACCCACTCAAAATTGCCCAAAAACAAAAAATGAAATTCCCTCTTAGTCCTAACCTCTAATATTGCATAAAATATGAAATAAAACAGCAAAATTCTAATAAAAGACTCCTAACAACAACTAAACTCCTTTTTTGTTGTAGCATAGGTGTTTCTCCATGGCCTTCTTAAGTGTCTTCATGTGTGGACCCCACCTGGCTCTAACGTCCGCATCAAACCCCCCTTGTTCGAAAAGAATTGATCTTGAGTTTTGTAGAGTGAAAGGATCAACAACCTTGGGGAGCTCGAATCATATAACCATAGGCCAAATCCTCCCATGATCAGATTATGATATAGTCCTATCATCTTGTAAACATCTGATATGGGAAAGACCTCATAATATAGCTCATCCATCTTCTGTTAAGGAGCTAGTAGCAGAAAAACCTTGTAATACCCTTCATTTATCACCTCATACGTAACCATCTCGGGGTCATGTAATTGTGGAACTGGTGTATCCATCAGAATAATCTGTACTTCTTCTTCAACGGGAACTTGGTCTTCACCTGCTAACTAAACATGAATTTGGACAGTATGGTGGCATTCTTCTGTGATCATCACTAACTCATCAATTAGCTCACCACTAACAACTTCCACATTAGTGTCCTCAACTATGGCAATTTCTTCAATTTTATGGGTTTCAACCTCGGACTTTTTCACAACTTGTAGCTTAACATCATGCACTATAACCTTAGGCTTGGAATCAACAATTCCTTCACTCTTCTTCTGCTTGGCAAATTGATATTTGTCAACCAGTATTTGAATTTTATCTGACAAATCTTGAACAAATGGCACCACACCAATAGGTCTAAATTGGAAGCGATAGTATACTCCCCAATCACAAATCCGTAGAGTACTCATGGTCTTATGGAAAGTAGCATTCCTATCATCCAACCATTTCTTTCCTAGAATCACTTGATGTCCTTCTAAAATACTTTCATGCAAGAAGCACTCAACACTATCAATGTATTTGTCAATCCCAAACTGGATAACAAAGTGACCATCCTTGTAGTAACAAAAGGATCCGGCTTTGGGGTGTTGTGAATGTCTCTTAGCCAAACAAGAAAATATGGAATTACCCTCCTATAGGTCACTGAGTATGACCCTATTACGCTTTTCATGTTGGAAAGTAAAAAGGTAGTTAACTCTGAAAACCATTGACTATCCAATTTTTTTTTTTTAGGATCATAGGCCTTTTCAAAATACCCTCAGAGTCCTAAGGTAAGCCAAAATACCTCTCACCATAGACAGGTGGGCTATGTTGGCTCATAAAAATGGATCACAGTAGAGTCTGTAAATAATGAAAATAATGAAAACAGCAAGTGTGTGATATGAATAGTACTCAAAACGGTGGATCACAAAAAGGGGAATTCGAGTGATTCACAAGGAGCTGGTTAAAGACTGTTCTGGGCAGGTTATATAGATAGAGCAGTGAGGTATATGAGAGTTAAAGGAGCTGGACAGGAAGTATATGTGTGGTTTCGGGTGTGCTGGCAGGACCAGAACAGAATTCCAGAACAATAAGTATTGTAATATCAAAGGAGCTTACTGTTTTACAGTGAGGAGCACACAAACAGCCAAGTGTGGTTCCTCTTTTGATCACAACTCCAGCATCCAAAACTCTGAATGGAAGTGGATTACTAGTATGAAAGAATAAAATCTCCTCTTTAGTCAGTCAAACAGCACAGAACAGTCCAGGGATATAACATCAAAGTATCAAACCATTGATCCAGGAGTTTTCATTCCAGTACTCACAACTACTGAGCCCAATCCACTTCAATTAGTGACAACTTTCATGAACCAGAAACGGAAGAACTTCTTTTAAAACTGCCTTATGACTATGTCGATAAAGCTGGTTTTCTGATTAATCTGGTAGCGCAGAAATATTCTCAGATGTATCCATGAACCAGAGCTAAGTTTCTTTTTTCTAATATAAGATGCTGCCAGTTTCTAATATAGGGTTTAGTTGTGATGTCCAATATAAAAGATTCCAGATGCTGCCTTTGAATAGATGGGCTACTGATTCTGATTCTGTCAGACTTACAAGACTTCTAAATAACACACTTTTCTAAACTGTAGACTACTAAAACCTAAGGCTTTCTAAAACACAACCTTCTAAAAACACTATTTCCATCACTCACTGATACCCCTTTAGCAATTTGGTCATAACTTTCACAAATCAGCTTGGATTTGTGCAATCTTGGTCTTGTTAGAAAGGTAACCGAATAACCTCTCTAATGACACCAAAATCAAGCCAAAAAGACAAGTTTTGACCTTATAAATCTTGGGGTAAAAATCAGTTTCGGGATTAGCCTACAATCCTAAATTAACCTTGGCTTTCAAGCCTTATTACAAAAACAAACCAACAACTAAAAATCCAAATTAACCCATGGCACAAAAGGCATTTTTACATGATTATTCCAACCATTAAATTAACCTAAACACTCCGCACATTCTACATATCTTGAATCTTGTTCTCTTTTGGGGTGGAACGTACAAGAGCCTCTTTTTGTTGTCCGCATAAACACGGCCTTGCGGGGGGGGGGGGGGGGG
>JAOXJP010018627.1:0-17411 GCA_025762735.1 Platanus orientalis | reverse complement strand
AAGGCTTGTGTGGGTTCGTAGCGCACCAATCCTAAATATGGTACAAAGTTATGCAAGTGTGGGTTAGTGGGGAGAAATTTGTTATAATCGCACAAAGTTATGCAATTCAATAAAAAGATAACTTCGTGCAAGACAGGTGTGCAAACCATAATGGCACAAATTTATGTACATTTGGCCTTGTGGTGCACAACTCATAGAGTGGATACAATGCTACAAACTTGTGGGACAGGACGCACAACTTCTACAAATGCTACAAAGTTGTGCACATGGGGGATTATACTGCACAACACCAACAACACGTACGAAATAATACACAAAAAGAGTTTTAGTGCACATGTTCTAAAAATGTTTCAAAGTTGGGTATGTGTGGGCTCGTAGGCACCATTACTAAAAATGGTACAAAGTTACGCAATTGTGGGTAAGTGGTGCAAAACTTTCTAAAATCGCTCGAAGTTGGGCAATTCGGTAAATAGTTGTCCTCGTTCAAAGCATATGTGCAAACTTAATTCAAATGGCCAAATTTACATACGTATGGGTTTGTTGTGCACAACGCTCGAAATTATGCAATTCAATAAAAAGTTAACTTTGTGCAAGACAAGTGTGCAAACCACAATGGCACAAATTTATGTACATTTGGCCTTGTGGTGCAAGACTCATAAAGTGGCACCAATTTAGGTACCATTACTAAAAGTGGTACAAAGTTACGCAATTGTGGTGCAAAAGTTTCTAAAATCGCTCGAAGTTGTGCAACTCGGTAAATAGTTGTCCCCGTTCAAAGCGTATGTGCAAACTGAATTCAAATGGCCAAATTTACATACGTATGGTTTTGTTGTGCACAACGCTCGAATTCGGTATAAAGGAACGCACATGTTGGACGGGGACTCCGACTTCAACACTTAGTTCGAAATTACGCACATGGTGGATTGTGGTGCACAACAATTACAACTAGTACAAACTTATGCATGTGTAGACTTTTAGGGCATCAGAAATATGTTTGAAAGTAAAAAGGCTTCTGTGGGTTCGTAGCGCACCAATCCTAAATATGGTACAAAGTTATGCAACTGTGGGTTACAGGGCAAGACAGGGGTGCAAAACATAATGCCACAAATTTATGTGCATTTGGCCTTGTGGTGCACGAGTCATAAAGTGGGTACAGTGCTACGCACTTGTGGGATGGGGCGCACAACTTTTACAAATGCTACGAAGTTGTGCACGTGGGGGATTCTAGTGCACAACACCAACGTAACGTGCGAAATAGTACACAAAAAGAGTTTTAGCGCACATGTTCTAAAAATGTTTCAATGTAAGGTATGTGTGGGCTCGTAGGGCACCATTACTAAAAATGGTTCAAAGTTACGCAACTGTGGGTAAGTGGTGCAAAACTTTCTAAAATCGCTCGAAGTTGTGCAATTCGGTAAATAGTTGTCCTCGTTCAAAGCATATGTGCAAACTTAATACAAATGGCCAAATTTACATACGTATGGGTTTGTTGTGCCCAACGCTCGAATTTCGTATAAAGGAACGCACATGCTGGACGAGGATTCCAACTTCTACACTTAGTTCGAAATTACGCACATAGTGGATTGTGGTGCACAACAACTACAACTAGTACAAACTTATGCACGTGTAGACTTTAAGGGCATCAGAAATAAGTTTGAAAGTAAAAAGACTTGTGTGGGTTCGTAGCGCACCAATCCTAAATATGGTACAAAGTTATGCAAGTGTGGGTTAGTGGTGAAAAACTTGTTTTTATCGCTCGAAGTTATGTAATTCAGTAAAAAGTTAACTTCATGCTGGACAACTATGCAAACCTAATGCAAATGGCTCAAATTTTTGTACATTTGTGCTTGTAGTGCATGACTCATAAAGTGGGTACAAAGCTATGCACGTGTGGACTAGGGTGGACAACTTCTACAAATGCTACGAAGTTGTGCTCGTGGTGGATTCTAGTGCACAACACCCACAGGAGGTACGAAATGACACAAAAAAAGGGTTTTAGTGCACATGTTCTAAAAATGTTTCAAAGTAAGGTATGTGTGGGCTCGTAGGGCACCATTACTAAAAATGGTACAAAGTTACGAAACTACGGGTAAGTGGTACAAAATTTTCTAAAATCGCTCGAAGTAGTGCAATTCGGTAAATAGTTTTCCTCGTTCTAAGCGTATGTGCAAACCTAATTCAAATGGCCAAAATTTACATATTGGTTTGTGGTGCACAACGCTTGAATTCGGTATAAAGGAACGCACATGTTGGATGGGGCCTCCAACTTTACACTTAGTACGAAATTACGCACATGGTGGATTGTGGTGCACAACTACTACTACTAGTACCAACTTATGCACGTGTTGACTTTTAGGGCATCAGAATTATGTTTGAACGTAAAGGCTTGTGTGGGTTCGTAGCGCACCTATCCCAAATATGGTACAAAGTTATGCATGTGTGGGTTAGTGGTGAAAAACTTTTTATAATCGCTTGATGTTATGCAATTCAGTAAAAAGTTAACTTTGTGCTGGACTGGTGTGCAAACCGAATGCAAATGGCACAAATTAATGTACATTTGGGCTTGTGGTGCACGACTCATAAAGTGGGTACAAAGCTACGCACGTGTGGTATAGGGCGCACAACTTCTACAAATGCTTCGAAGTTGTGCACGTGGGGATTCTAGTGCACAACTCCAACAACAAATACGAAATAACTCCCACAAAGAGTTTTGGTGCATATGTTCAAAAAATGTTTCAAAGTAAGATATGTGTGGGCTCGTAGGGCACCATTACTAAGAATGGTACAGAGTGACACAACTGAGGCAAAGTGGTGCAAAACTTTCTAAAATCGCTCGAAGTTGTTCAATTTGGTAAATAGTTGTCATCATCCTAAGCGTATGTGCAAACCTAATTCAAATGGCCGAAATTTACCTACATATGGATTTGTGGTAAATATGTTTGATTGTAAAGGCAAGTGTGGGTTCGTAGTGTGCCAATCCTAAATATGGTACAAAGTTATGCAAGTGTGGGTTAGTGGTGAGAAAGTTGTTACAATCGCCCGAAATTATGCAATTCAGTAAAAGCTAACTTCATGCAAGACAGGTGTGCAAACCATAATGCCACAAATTTATGTACATTTGGGCTTGTAGTGCACGACTCATAAAGTGGGTACAAAGCCACACACTTATGGGATAGGGCGCACAACTTCCTCAAATTATACCAAGTTCTGCTCATGGGGGATTCTAGTGCACAACACTAACAACAGGTACAAAATAACACACAAAAATAGTTTTAGTGCACATGTTCTAAAAATGTTTCAAAGTAAGGTATGTGTGCGCTCGAAGGGCACCATTACTAAAAATGGTACAAAGTTGCGCAACAATGGGAAAGTGGTGCAAAACTTTCAAAAATCTCTCGAAGTTGTGCAATTCGGTAAATAGTTGTCCTCGTTCTAAGCGTATGTGCAAACCTAACTCAAATGGCCGAAATTTACATACATATGGGTTTGTGGTGCACAACGCTCGAATTCGGTATAAAGGAACGCACACATTGGATGGGGCCTCCAACTTCTAAACTTAGTACGAAATTACGCACATGGTGGATTGTGGTGCACAACAACTACAACTAGTACAAACTTACGCACGTGTAGACTTTTAGGGCATCAGAAATAGGTTTCACAGTAAAGGCTAGTGTGGGTTCGTAGCGCACCAATCCTAAATATGGTACTATAATTATGCAAGTGTGGGTTAGTGGTGAGAAAGTTGTTATAATCGCTCGAAGTTATGCAATTCAGTAAAAAGCTAACTTCGGGCTAGACATGTGCAAACCATAATGCTACAAATTTATGTACATTTGGGCTTGTAGTGCACAACTCATAAAGTGGGTACAAAGCAACACACTTGTGGGACAGGGCGCACAACTTCCACAAATGCTACGAGGTTTTACCCGTGGGGGATTTTAGTGCACAACACCAACAACAGGTACGAAATAACACACAAAAAGGGTTTTAGTGCACATGCTCTAAAAATGTTTCAAAGTAAGGTATGTGTGCGCTCGTAGGGCACCATTACTAAAAGCGGTACAAAGTTACGCATCTGTGGGAAAGTGGTGCAAAACTTTCTAAAATCGCTCGAAGTTGTGCAATTCGGTAAATAGTTGACCTTGTTTTAAGTGTATGTCCAAACCTAATGCAAATGGCTGAAATTTACATACATATGGGTTTGTGGTGCACACCGCTCGAATTCGGTAGAAAGGAACGCACATGTTGGATGAGGCCTCCAACTTCTACACTTAGTACGAAATTACGCACATGGTGGATTATGGTGCACAACAACTACAACTAGTACAAACCTATGCACATGTAGACTTCAAGGGCACGAGAAATATGTTTGAAAGTAAAGACCTTGTGTGGGTTCGTAGCGTACCAATCCTAAATATGGTACAAAGTTATGCAGGTGTGGGTTAGTGGTGAGAAAGTTGTTATAATCGCTCGAAGTTATGCAATTCAATAAAAAGCTAACCTCGAGGTAGACATGTGCAAACCATAATGCAACAAATTTATGAACATTTGGGCTTGTAGTGCACGACTCATAAAGTGGGTACAAAGATACACACTTGTGGGATAGGGTGCACAACTTCTACAAATGCTACGAAGTTCTGCATGTGGGGGATTCTAGTGCACAACACCAACAACAGGTACGAAATAACACACAAAAAGAGTTTTAGTGCACATGTTCTAAAATTGTTTCAAAGTAAGGTATGTGTGCGCTCGTAGGGCACCATTACTAAAAATGGTACAAAGTTACGCAGCTGTGGGAAAGTGGTGCAAAACTTTCTAAAATCGCTCGAAGTTGTGCAATTCAAGAAAAAGTACAAAGTTATGCACATGTAGACTTCTAGGGCATCAGAAATATGTTTGAAAGTAAAGACCTTGTGTGGGTTCGTAGCGCACCAATCCTAAATGTGGTACAAAGTTATGCAAGTGTGGGTTAGTGGTGAAAAACCTGTTATAATCACTCGAAGTTATGCAATTCAGTAAAAATTTAACTTCGTGCTAGACAGCTACACAAACATTAAGCAAATGGCACAAATTTATGTATATTTGGGCATGTGGTGCACGACTAATAAAGTGGGTACAAAGCTATGCACGTCTGGGAAAGGGTGCACAACTTCGATAGATGCTACGAAGTTGTGCACGTGTGGGATTCTAGTGCACGACACCATCAACAAGTACGATATAACACACAAAAAGAGTTTTGTTGCACATGTTCTAAAAATGTTTCAAAGTAAGGTATGTATGGGCTCGTAGGGCGCCATTACTAAAAATGGTACAAAGTTATGCAACTATGGGTAAGTGGTGTAAAACTTTCTAAAATCGCTCGACGTTATGCTATTCGAGAAATAGTTGTCCGTGTTCTAAACTTATGTGCAAACCTAATTTAAATGGCCGAAATTTACTTACATATGGGTTTGTGGTGCACAACGCTCGAATTCGGTATAAAGGAACGCACATGTTGGATGGGGCATCCAACTTCTACACTTAGTACGAAAAGACGCACATGGTGGATTGTGGTGCACAACAACTACAACTAGTACAAACTTATTAACGTGCAAACTTTTAGGGCATCAGAAATATGTTTGAAAGTAAAGGCTTGTGTGGGTTCGTAGCGCACCAATCCTAAATATGGTACAAAGTTATGCAAGTGTGGATTAGTGGTGAAAAACTTGGTATAATCGCTCGAAGTTATGCCATTCTGTAAAAAGTTTACCTCGTGCTGGACATGTGCGCAAACCTAATGCAAATGGCACAAATTTATGTACATTTGGGCTTGTGGTGCACGGCTAATAAAGTGGGTACAAACCTACGCACGTTTGGGATTGGGCGCACAACTTCTACAAATGCTACGAAGTTGTGCACATGGGGGATTCTAGTGCACGACACCATCAATAGGTACGAAATAGCACACAGAAAGAGTTTTAGTGCACATGTTTTAAAAATGTTTCAAGGTAAGGTATGTGTGGGCTCGTAGGCCACCATTACTAAAAATGGTACAAAGTTACGCAACTGTGTTTAAGTAGTGTAGAACATTCTAAAATCGCTCAAAGTTGTGCAATTCGGTAAAAAATTGTCCTCGTTCTAAGCGTATGTGCAAAACTAATTCAAATGGCCGAAAATTACATACATATGGTTTTGTGGTGCACAACGCTCGAATTCGGTATAAAGGAACGCACATGTTGGATGGGGCGTCCAACTTCTACACTTAGTACGAAATTACACACATGGTGGATTGTGGTGCACGACAACTACAAATTTAAGTACATTTGGCCTTGTGGTGCACGATTCATAAATTTGGTACAAACCTACACACTTGTGGGATAGGGCGCACAACTTCTACAAATGCTACAAAGCTATGCACGTGGGGGATTCTAGTGCACAACACCAACAACAGGTACGATCTGACACCCGAAATAAGTTTTAATGCACACGTTCTAAAAATGATTCAAAGTAAGGTGTGTGGGCACGTAGCGCACCATAACTAAATATGGTACAAAGTTACGCAACTGTGTGTAAGTGGTGCAAAACTTTCTAAAGTCGCTCGAAGTTATGCAATTCAGTAAATAGTTGTCCATGTTCAAAATTATGTGCAAACCTAATCCAAACGGCCGAAATTTACATACATATGGGTTTGTGGTGCACAACGCTCGAATTTGGTATAAAGGAAGGCAGATGTTGGATGCGGCCTCCAACTTCTACACTTTGTACGAAATTATACACATGGTGGATTGTGGTGCACAACAACTACAACTAGTACAAACTAAAGTACGTGTAGACTTTCAGGGCATCAGAAAAATGTTTGAAAGAAAAGGCTTGTGTGGGTTCACAGCGCAATAGTCCTAATTATGGTACAAAGTTACGCAAGTCTGGGTTAGTGCTGAAAAACTTGTTATAATCGCTCGAAGTTATGCAATTCAGTAAAAAGTTAACTTTGTGCTGACAGGTGTCAAACCTAATGCAAATGGCATAAATTTATATACATTTGGGCTTGTGGTGCCCAACTCGTAAAGTGTGTACGAAGCTACGCACCTGTGCGATAGGGTGCAAAAGTTCAACAAATGCGACGATGTTGGGCACGTGGGGGATTCTAGTGCACAACACCAACAACAGGTACGAAATAACCCGCGGAAAGAGTTTTAGTGCACATGTTCTAAAAATGTTTCAAAAAAAGGTATGTGTGGGCTCATAAGGATCCATAACTAAAAATGGTACAAAGTTACGCAACTGTGGGTAAGTGGTGCAAAACTTTCAAAAATTGCACGAAGTTGTGCAATTCGGTAAATAGTTGTCCTCGTTCTAAACTTATGTGCAAACCTAATTAATATGGGTTTGTGGTGCACAACGCTCGAAGTTGGTGTAAAGGAACGCACACGTTGGATGCGGCCTCCAACTTCTACACTTAGTATGAAATTACGCATATGGTGGATTGTGGTGCACAACAACTACAACTAATACAAACCTAAGTACGTGTAGACTTTTAGGGCATCAGAAAAATGTTTGCAAGAAAAGGCTTGTGTGGGTTCATAGCGCAGCAATCCCAATTATGGAACAAAGTTACGCAAGTGTGGGTTAGTGGTTAAAAACTTGTTGTAATCACTCGAAGTTATGCAATTCATCAAAAAGTTAACTTCGTGCTAGACAGGTTTGCAAACCTAATGCAAATGGCACAAATTTGTGTACATATGGGCTTGTGATGCACGACTCGTAAAGTGGGAATAAAGCTACGCACATGTGGGATAGGGCGCACAACTTCTACAAATGCAACGAAGTTGTGCACGTGACGGATTCTAATGCGCAACAATGGCTAAGTGGTGCAAAACTTTCTAAAATCGCTCGAAGTTATGCCATTCGGTGAATAGTTGTCCTCGTTCTAAACTGATGTGCAAACCTAATTCAAATGGCCGAAATTTACTTACGTATGGGTTGGTGGTGCACAACCCTTGAATTCAGTATAAAGGAACGCACATGTTGGATGGGGCCTCCAACCTCTACACTTAGTACGAAATTACACACATGATGGATTGTGGTGCACAACAACTACAACTAGTACAAACTTAAGCACGTGTAGACTTTTAGGGCATCAAAAATATGTTTGAAAGTTAAGGCTTGTGCAGTTTCGTAGCACACCTAACCTAAATATGGTACAAAATTATTCAAGTGTGGGTTAGTCGTGAAAAACTTGTTATAATCGCACGAAGTTATGCAATTCAATAAAAAGTTAACTTCGTGCTAGATAGGTGTGCAAACCTAATGCAAAAGGCACAAATTTATGTATATTTGGGCTTGTGGTGTGACTCGTAAAGTGGGTACAAAGCTACACACTTGTGGGATAGGGCGCACAACTTCTACAAATGCTACGAAGTTGTGCATGTGGGGGATTCTAGCGCACAACACCAACAATAGGTACGATCTAACACACGAAACAAGTTTTAGGGCACATGTCCTAAAAATGTTTCAAAGTAAGGTATGTGTGGGCTCGTAGCACACCGTTACTAAATATGGTACAAAGTTACACAACTGTGGGTAAGTGGTGCAAAACTTTCTTAAATCGCTCGAAGTTGTGCAATTCGGTAATAGTTGACCTCGTTCTAAACGTATGTGCAAACCTATTTCAAATGGCTGAAATTTACTTACATATGGGTTCGTGGTGCACAACGCTCGAATTCAGTATAAAGGAACGTACATGTTGGACGGGGCGTCCAACTCCTACACTTAGTACGAAATTACGCACAAGGTGGATTGCGGTACACAACAACTACAACTAGTACAAAATTATGCTCGTGTAGACTTTTAGGGCATCAGAAATATGTTTCAAAGTAAAGGCTTGTGTGGGTCCATAGTGCACTAAACCTAAATATGGTACAAAGTTATGCTAGTGTGGGTTAGTGGTGAAAAACTTGTGATAATCGCTCGAAGTTATGCAATTCAGTAAAAAGATAACTTCGTGCTAGACAGGTGTCAAACCTAATGCAAATGGAGCAAATTTTTGTACATTTGGGCTTGTGGTGCACAACACGTAAAGTGGGTTCAAAGCTACGCACGTGTGGGATAGGGCACACGACTTCTACAAATGCTACGAATTTGTGCACGTGGGGGATTCTAGTGCACAACACCAACAACAGGTACGAAATAACACACGAGAAGAGTTGTAGTGCACGTCCTAAAAATGTTT
This sequence comes from Platanus orientalis, assembly GCA_025762735.1. Taxonomy (NCBI): domain Eukaryota; kingdom Viridiplantae; phylum Streptophyta; class Magnoliopsida; order Proteales; family Platanaceae; genus Platanus; species Platanus orientalis. Next base: position 8,203 of record JAOXJP010018627.1, on the reverse strand, counting down.
CAAAGTAAGGTATGTGTGCGCTTGTAGCGCAGCATTACTAAATATGGTACAATGTTACGCAACTGTGGGTAAGTGGTGCAAAACTTTCTAAAATCGCTCGGAGTTGAGCAATTCGGTAAATAGTTGACCTCGTTCTAAACTTATCTGCAAACCTATTCCAAATGGCCGAAATGTACCTACATATGGGTTTGTGGTGCACAATGCTCGAATTCGGTATAAAGGAACGTACATGTTGGACGGGGTGTCCAACTTCTACACTTAGTACGAAATTACGCTCATGGTGGATTGCGGTGCACAACAACTACAACTAGTACAAAATAATGCGTGTGTAGACTTTTGGGGCATCAGAAAAATATTTGAAAGAAAAGGCTTGTGTGGGTTCATAGCGCTGCAATCGTAATTATGGTACAAAGTTACGCAAGTGTGGGTTAGTGGTTAAAAACTTGTCATAATTGCTCGAAGTTATGCAATTCAGGAAAAAGGTAACTTTGTGCTAGACAGGTTCGCAAACTAATGCAAATGGCCCAAATTAATGTACATTTGGGCTTCTGGTGCATGACTCGTAAAGTGGGAATAAAGCAACACACCTGTGGGATAGGGCACACAACTTCTACAAATGCTACAAAGTTATGCATGTGGGGGATTGTAGGGCACAACACAAATAATAGGTACGAATTAACACACGAAAGAAGTTTTCGTGCACATGTCCAAAAAATGTTTCAAAGTAAGGTGTGGGCTCATAGCGCAAGATTATTAAAAATGGTACAAAGTTACGCAACTGTGGGTAAGAGGTGCAAAACTTTCTAAAATTGCTCGAAGTTATGCAATTGGGTGAATAGTTGTCCACGTTCTAAACTACTGTGCAAACCTAATTCAAATGGCCAAAATTTACTTACATATGGGTTTGTGGTGCACAACGCTCGAATTCGGTATAATGGAACGCCGATGAAGGACGGGGAATCCAACTTCTACACTAAGTACGAAATTACACACATGGTGGATTGTGGTGCACAACAACAACTAGTACAAACTTAAGCACGTGATGACTTTTGGGGCATCAGAAATATGTTTGAAAGTAAAGGCTTGTGTGGGTTCGTAGGGCACCAATCCTAATTATGGTACAAAGTTATGCAAGTGTGGGTTAGTGGTGAAGAACTTGTTATAATCGCTCGAAGTTATGTAATTCAGTAAAAAGTTAACTTCGTGCTAGACAGATGTGCAAACCTAATAAAAGGGGCACAAAATTTTGTACATTTGGGCTTCTGGTGCACGACTCATTGAGTGGGTACAAAGCTACACACTTGTGGGATAGGGCATACAACTTCTACAAAAGCTACGAAGTTGTGCACGTGGGGGATTCTAGCACACAACACCAACAACAGGTACGATCTAACACACGAAAGAAGTTTTAGTGCACATGTGCTAAAAATGATTCAAAGTAAGGTATGTCTGGGCTCGTAGCGCACCATTACTAAATATGGAACAAAGATATGCAACTGTGGGTAAGTGGTGCAAAACTTTCAAAAATAGCTCGAAGTTGTGCAATTTGGTAAATAGTTGACCTCGTTCTAAACTTACGTGCAAACCTATTCCAAATGGCCGGAATGTACCTACATATGGGTTTGTGGTGCACAATGGTCGAATTCGGTATAAAGGAACGTACATGTTGGATGGGGTGTCCAACTTCTACACTTAGTACGAAATTACGCTCATGGTGGATTGCGGTGCACAACACTACAACTAGTACAAAATTATGCGTATGTGGACTTTTAGGGCATCAGAAAAATATTTGAAAGAAAAGGCTTGTGTGGGTTCAAAGCGCTGCAATCGTAATTACGGTACAGAGTTACGCAAGTGTGGGTTAGTGGTTAAAAACTTGTCATAATCGCTTGAAGTTATGCAATTCAGGAAAAAGGTATCTTCGTGCTAGACAAGTTCGCAAACCTAATGCAAATGGCCCAAATTAATGTACATTTGGGCTTCTGGTGCACGACTCGTCAAGTGGGAATAAAGCAACACACCTGTGGGATAGGGTGCACAACTTCTACAAATGCTACAAAGTTTTGCATGTAGGGGATTGGAGGGCACAACACCAATAATAGGTAAGAATTAACACACGGAAGAAGTTTTCGTGCACATGTCCAAAAAATGTTTCAAAGTAAGGTGTGGGCTCGTAGCGCACGATTATTAAAAATGGTACAAAGTTACGCAACTGTGGGTAAGAGGTGCAAAACTTTCTAAAATCGCTCGAAGTTATGCAATTCGGTGAATAGTTGTCCACATTCTAAACTACTGTGCAAACCTAATTCAAATGGCCGAAATTTACTTACATATGGGTTTGTGGTGCACAACGCTCGAATTCGGCATAATGGAATGCCGATGAAGGACGGGGCATCCAACTTCTACACTAATTACGAAATTACACACATGGTGGATTGTGGTGCACAACAACTACAGCTAGTACAAACTTAAGCACGTGTAGACTTTTGGGGCATCAGAAATATGTTTGAAAGTAAAGGCTTGTGTGGGTTCGTAGGGCACCAATCCTAATTATGGTACAAAGTTATGCAAGTGTGGGTTAGTGGTGAAAAACATGTTATAATCGCTCGAAGTTATCCATTTCAGTAAAAAGTTAACTTCGTGCTAGACAGGTGTGCAAACCTAATGGAAATGGCACAAATTTATGTACATTTGGGCTTCTGGTGCACGACTCATTGAGTGGGTACAAAACTACACACTTGTGGGATAGGGCACACAACCTGTACGAATGCTACGAAGTTGTGCACGTGGGGGATTCTAGCGCACAACACCAACAACAGGCACGACATAACACGCGAAAAGAGTTTTAGTGCACATGTTCTAAAAATATTTCAAAGTAAGGTATGTGTGGGCTCGTAGCACGCCATTACTTAAAATGGTACAAAGTTAGGCAACTGTGGGTAGGGGTGCAAAACTTTCTAAAATCGTTTGATGTTGTGCAATTCGGTAAATAGTTGTACACATTCTAAACTTATCTGCAAACCTAATTCAAATCGCCGAAATTTACTTACATATGGGTTTAACGCTCGAATAAGGTATAAAGGAACGCGCATGTTGGATGCTGCATCCAACTTCTACACTTAGTACGAAATTACGCAGATGGTGGATTGTGGTGCACAACAACTACAACTAGTACAAACTTTTAGGGCATCAGAAAAATGTTTGAAAGGAAAGGCTTGTGTGGGTTCATAGCGTAGCAATCCTAATTATGGTACAAAGTTATGCAAGTGTGGGTTAGTGGTTAAAAACTTGTTATAATTGCTCGAAGTTATGCAATTTAGCAAAAACTTAACTTTGTGCTGGACAGGTTTGCAAACCTAATGCAAATGGCACAAATTTATGTACATTTGGGCTTGTGGTGCATGACTCGTAAAGTGGGAATAAAGCTATGCACCTGTGGGATAGGGCGCACAACTTGTACAAATGCTACGTAGTTGTGCAAATGAGGGATTCTAGTGCACAACACCAAGAACAGGTAGGATCTGACACACGAAGGAAGTTTTAATGCGCATGTCCTAAAAATGTTTCAAAGTAAGGTATGTGTGGGCTCGTAGCGCACCGTTACTAAATATGGTACAAAGATACGCAACTGTGGGTAAGTGGTGCAAAACATTCTAAAATCGCTCGAAGTTATGCAATTCGGTAAATAGTTGACCTCGTTCTAAGCTTATGTGCAAACCTAATTCAAATGGCTGAAATTTACTTACATATGGGTTTGTGGTGCACAACGCTCGAATTCAGTATAAAGGAACGTACATGTGGGACGAGCGTCCAACTTCTACACTTGGTTTGAAATTACGCACATGGTGGATTGTGGTGCACAACAACTACAACTATTATAAAATTATGTGCGTGTAGACTTTTAGGGCGTCAGAAATATGTTTGAAAGTAAAGCCTTGTGTGGGTTCGTAGTGCACCAAACCTAAATATGGTACAAAGTTATGCAGGTGTGGGTTAGTGGTTAAAAACATGTTATATTCGATCGAAGTTACGCAATTCAGTAAAAAGATAACTTCATGCTAAACAGTTGTCAAACCTAATGCAAATGGCACAATTTTTTGTAGATTTGGGCTTGTGGTGCACGACTCACAAAGTGGGTACAAAGCTATGCACGTGTGGGATAGGGAGCACAACTTCTACAGTTGCTACGAAGTTGTGTACGTGGGGGATTCAAGTGCACAACACCAAGAACAGGTAGGATCTGACACACGAAGGAAGTTTTAGTGAACATGTCCTAAAAATGTTTCAAAGTAAGGTATGTGTAGGCTCGTAGCGCACCATTACTAAATATGGTACGAAGTTATGCAACTGTGGGTAATTGGTGCAAAACTTTCTAAAATCGCTCGAAGCTGTTCAATTCGGTAAATAGTTGACCTGGTTCTAAAGTTATGTGCAAAACTAATTCAAATGGCTGAAATTTACTTACATATGGGTTTGTGGTGCACAACGCTCGAATTCACTCTAAAGGTACGTGCATGTTGGACGGGGCGTCCAACTTCTACACTTAGTACGAAATTACGCACATGGTGGATTCCGGTGCACAACAACTACAACTGGTACAAAATTATGCGCGTGTAGACTTTTAGGGCATCAGAAATATGTTTGAAAGTAAAGGCTTGTGTGGGTCCGTAGCGCACCAAACCTAAATATGGTGCAAAGTTATGCAAATGTGGGTTAGTGGTTAAAAACTTGTTATAATCGCTCGAAGTTATGCAATTTAGTAAAAAGATAACTTGGTGCTAAACATGTGTCAAACCTAATGCAAATGGCACAAAATTTTTGTCCATTTGTTCTTAGGGTGCACGACTCGTAAAGTGGGTACAAAGCTACACACGTCTGGGATAGGGCGCACAACTTCTACAATTGCTACGAAGTTGTGCACGTGCGGGATTCTAGTGCACAACACCAAGAACAGGTAGAATCTGACACACGAAGGAAGTTTAAGTGAACATGTCCTAAAAATGTTTTAAAGTAAGGTATGTTGGGGCTCGTAGCGCACCATTACTAAATATGGTACAATGTTACGCAACTGTGGGTAAAGTGGTGCAAAACTTTTTAAAATCGCTCGAAGTTGTGCAATTCAGTAAATAGTTGTCCTTGTTCTAAACTTATGAGCAAACGTAATTCAAATGGCCGTAATTTACTTACATATGTGTTTGTGGTGCACAACGCTCGGATTTGGTGTAAAGGAACACACATGTTGGATGCGGCCTCCAACTTCTACACTTAGCAAGAAATTACACACATGGTGGATTGTGGTGCACAACAACTACAACAACTACAAACTTAAGTACGTGTATATTTTAGGGCATCTGAAAAATGTTTGAAAGAAAAGGCTTGTGTGTGTTCATAGCGCAGCAACCGTAATTGTGGCACAAAGTTACGCAAGTGTGGGTTAGTGGTTAAAAACTTGTTATAATCGGTCGAAGTTATGCAATTCAGGAAAAAGGTAACTTCGTCGTGCTAGATAGGTTCACAAACCTAATGCAAATGGCACAAATTAATGTACATTTGGGATTGTCGTGCACAACTCGTAAATTGGGAATAAAGCTACAGACCTGTGGGATAGGGTGTGCAACTTCTACAAAGGCTACAATGTTATGCACGTGGGGGATTGTAGGGCACAACACCAACAAAAGGTACGAACTAAATCACGAAAGAAGGTTTCATGCACATGTCCAAAAAATGTTTCAAAGTAAGGTATGTGTGGGTTCGTAGCGCACGATTATTAAAAATGGTAAAAAGTTACGCAACTGTGGGTAAGAGGTGCAAAACTTTCTAAAATCGCTCGAAGTTATGCAAATCGGTGAATAGTTGTCCACCTTCTAAACTGATGTGCAAACCTAATTCAAATGGACGAAATTTACTTACATATGGGTTTGTGGTGCACAATGCCCGAATTCGGTATATAGGAACGCACATGTTGGATGGGGCCTACAACTTCTACACTTAGTACGAAATTACACCCATGGTGGATTGAGGCAACAAAGACTACAACTAGTACACCCTTAAGCACGTGTAGACTTTTAGGGCATCAGAAATATGTTTGAAAGTAAAGGCTTGTGTGGGTTCGTAGCGCACCAATCCAAAATATGGTACAAAGTTATGCAAGTGTGGGTTAGTGGTGAAAAACTTGTTATAATTGCTCGAAGTTATTCAATTCAGTAAATAGTTAACTTCGTGCTAGACAAGTGTGCAAACCTAATGCAAATGGAACAAATTTATGTACATTTGGGCTTGTGGTGCACGACTCATAAAGTGGGTACAAAGCTGCACACTTGTGGGATAGGGCGCACAACTTCTACAAATGCTACGAAGTTGTGCACATGGGGGATTCTAGCGCACAACACAAACAACAGGTACGATCTAACACCTCGAAGTTTTGCAATTCAGTAAAAGGTTAACTTCGTGCTAGACAGGTGTCAAACCTAATGCAAATGGCACAAATTTAAGTACATTTGGGCTTGTGATGCACCATTACTAAAAATGGTACAAAGTTATGCAACTTTGGGTAAGTGGTGCAAAACTTTCTAAAATCGCTCGATGTTCTGAAATTCGGTAAATAGTTGTGCTCCTTCTAAACTTATATGGAAACCTAATTCAAATGGCCGAAATTTACTTACATATAGGTTTGCGATGCACAACGCTCGAATTTTGTGTAAAGGAACGCACATGTTGGATGTGGCCTCCAATTTCTACACTTAGTACGAAATTACGCACATGGTGCATTGTGGTGCACAACAACTACAACTAGTACAAAGTTAAGTACGTGTAGACTTTTAGGGCATCAGAAAAATGTTTAAAAGAAAAGGCTTGTGTGGGTTCATAGCGCAGGAATCCTAAATATGGAACAAAGTTATGCAAGTGTGGGTTAGTGGTGAAAAACTTGTTATAATCACTCGAAGTTATCCAGTTTTGTAAAAAGTTAACTTCATGCTAGACTGGTGTGCAAACCTAATGCAAATGGCACAAATTTATGTACATTTGGGCCTGTGGTGCATGACTCATAAAGTGGGTACAAAGCTACACACTTGTGGGATAGGGCGCACAACTTCTACAAATGCTACGAAGTTGTGCACGTGAGCGATTCTAGTGCACAACACCCACAATAGGTACGAAATAAAACACAAAAAGAGTTTTAGTGCACATGTTCTAAAATTGTTTCAAAGTAAGGTATGTGTGGTCTCGTAGGGCAGCATTACTAAAAATAGCACAAAGTTACGCAACTGTGAGTAGGTGGTGCAAAACTTTCTTAAATCGCTCGAAGTGGTGAAATTCGGTAAATAGTTGTCCTCGTTCTTAGCTTATGTGCAAACCGAATTCAAATGGCCGAAATTTACATACATATGCATTTGTGGTGCACTACACTCGAATTCGGTATAATGGAATGCACATGTTGGATGGGTCCTCCAACTTCTACACTTAGTAAGAAATTACGCACATGGTGGATTTTGGTGCACGACAATTACAGCTAGCACAAACTGATGCACGTGTAGATTTTTAGGGTATCAGAAATATTTTTGAAAGTAAAGGTATGTGTGGGTTCGTAGCGCACCTATCCTAAATATGGTACAAAGTTATACAAGTCTGGGTTAGTGGTGAGAAACTTTTTATAATCGCTCGAGGTTATGCAATTCAGTAAAAAGTTAACTTCTTGCTAAACAGGTGCGTAAACTATAATGGCACAAATTTCTGTACATTTGGCCTTGTAGTGCACACGACTCATAAAGTGGTTACAGATCTACACAATTGTCGGATAGCGCACACTTCTACAAAAGCTACGAAGTTGTGCACGTGGGGGATTCTAGGGCACAACACCAACAACAGGTATGAAATAACGCAGAAAAAGGGTTTTAGTGCACATGTTCTAAAAAATTTTCAAAGTAAGGTATGTGTGGGCTCGTAGGGCACCATTACTAAAAGTGGTACAAAGTTACGCAACTGTGGGTAAGTGTTGCAAAATTTTCTAAAATCGCTCAAAATTATCCAAACCTAATTCAAATGGCCGAAATTTACATACATATGCGTTTGTGGTGCACAAAACTCTAATTCGGTATAGAGAAACGCACATGTTGGATGGGTCCTCTAACTTCTACACTTAGTATGAAATTACGCACATGGTGGATTGTGGTGCACAACAACTACAACTAGTACAAACTTATGC
>JAOXJP010018616.1:0-17412 GCA_025762735.1 Platanus orientalis | reverse complement strand
TATATAGAGAGAGAGAGATAGAGAGAGAGAGAGAGAGAGAGAGAGAGAGAGCGCGAGAGAGAGAGAGGAATTGAAAGGTAAGACAGAGTAAAGAAATTAGGTTGGGTATATTTGATGAACGGTAAAAATGAAATTCTTATCATGGAATGTATGAGGGTTTAGTGGAATAAAGAAGCGTAGACAGGTGAAGGCATGTATCGTGAAAAGTAAATTGGATGTGGTTATACTTCAAGAAACAAAGAAAGAAATGATGAATTCATGGCCGATGAAAAACATCATTGGAAATATTTTTGAATGGAGTTTCTTACGGTAATAGATGTTGCAGGTGGGATTTAGTTGCTTGGAATCTGTTAGTCATTAAGAAGGTGAATGAAATAATGGGAAATTCTCCATTTTTGTACAATTTATGGAGTTGGACTTGGGTTTTGAGTGGGTTTTGACTAGACCTAGTCCATCTTTGGCATCTTTTGGCAAGATTTTGGACATGGTTTCAAATGCCAAGAAATGTTGTATATGTTGTCACCAATATATGTCCATGTTAACCAAGACCACCATGAAACATTACTTAAATGGTTAAATCGACACAAAACACTTAACTAAATTATAAAACCTCAATTTTTTGGTTGATGTGATGTACAATGTTGATGCGTTGAACAAATATTCTACTTTCATAGTATTTTATTGCATAATGTTAACATTGTGTTGAAATGCTCAAAAAACATATAAAAAATGATAGATTCCAAGGGAAATAAAAGGAGGAAGGAGAGGAAGAAAGAACAAAGAAGAAAAAGAAGAGGAAAAGAATATCTTTGTTCCCTTATGTTTATGCTGTTAGATTATAATTTATTTATCAATCATTATGTATCAAAATCCTAATGAATGCATGTGTATTTTTTCAAGAATATTGTAATACTAGTGTAATATGTATTAAAATATGTAATCACTCCTCATTAATCTATTTGTTCTCTTATGTTTATTTAGTTAGATGAGAACATGTTTCTTTAGTTTCCACAACTTTTACAATATTTCTTTTCGAAATTTCTAACATTTTTGACATATGTCTTATTTTGGTGTGACCGACATTTCGATCGGCAAAAACATTTTGAACCTTGGTTTTGAAATGAATTAGACAGGGGTGTTCAGATCCATGGGTGTTAGAAGGGGATTATAATATAATAAAGTTTACCTATGACAAAAAGACAAGCAATTAGTGTTATTGTAATTGTCAATTCCAGTCCAAAAGTGTTTGTGTGTAGATGGTTTGTTCATAGGCTTACATGTATGCATATGTAATTGAAATGTGATAGTCATTTAAGTTAATGTCTAGGTGAAGCACAAGAGGAACAACATTCAAAGCTAGATGGAGAAGAACCATAGGATCAAGAGACACAAAGCTACTATAGTGAAGAATTCAAGTTATCTCAAGACTTGGCTCAAAGCAGCCCATCAAGTACCAACCATCAGAGTTTCAGAGGTAAAATTAATCAAATTGGGATGGTAAGTGGTAATTGAGTGTGGGACCATGCCAAAAGCCATAGAATGATTCTAGAAGTCCACCCACAACCTTAGAATGTAAGCTCTCAAACAAAATCGGTCAAAGTTGGTAAAAAATTGGTAAATACTGAGTTACTGACCAATTTGGATCAATCTAGTCCAAAATTGGATAGATCCAAAACATGCTGGGTCGATCTAACAGAACTTGGTTTTCATAGGTTTCTGTTTAGACATTCTGGGTCGATCCAAAAAGAGTCTAGATTGATTTAATAGAACTTATTTTTAACATTGTTTAGCACAAGGACTTTGGATCGATCCAGGATCAGGTTGGATTAATCTAGCATGTCTGGTATGGATTTTTTATTTTTTATTTTTGACAATTCAAACGAATTTTCTCTAATATTTTCAAACCGTTGGGTTGTTTAAAATTAGGGTTTTCTACCTTCTATTTAAGAGGAAACCCTCATTGAAAACCTAAGGAGAAAAATGCTATGAAACTAATTGGTATATTCTTGCTATTGTGTGAAAAATAAAAGAGTTCTTGCTCTCTAATCTTGAAGGTTTTCGTGTGAGAGACTTACACATCACCATATTGTGTTGTACATTGGTAAATCATTTATTTGGTTATGATTGGGGTTTACAATCCATAAAACTTTAGAAAGCTTGGAGAATATAAACCTAAAAAGAGGAAAATTAATACTCTTCAACTAGAAGAGCTTTCTGAAGCAACTGGGCTTGATTGCTACATCAATCAACTGAAAGTCATCGGATCAAGCATAAAAAACTATTCTTTATTTGCTGAGGCTTCCATCGGTGACACCGGAAGCGAATCTTGACATCTGCCAGAGTCACTGGGTGTGTGGGATTTGCAAAACAAGAGGACTCTCGTAAGGTTTTGTAAGTGCTTATAGTTTTTGATTTTTGCTTATAAAAGATTGTGTGATAATCTTTAATAAAAAATCAAGTAGCTTGGTGAGGAGCTTTTTAGAGTGGATGTAGGCCCTGGGTGCCAAACCACTATAAATCGTAATGTTGTGATTTGTGTTTGATTGTGCATTGTCTGTCTTGGTGATTTATTGCATGCAGTTTGAAATATCAAATATAGATTTCATGTTGACTTGATCGTGAATCTTCATCATAGAATTATTGAAATTGAATCAAGGGACTTAATTAGAAAAATCATCTTAGGATTATTTGATCTGATTACTTTGATTTTATTGTTTGATTGATTTAGGTATAAATAGGATTTAAAAATAATTAATCTAAGTAAAATTTGTTAATTGTGCTTAAATTGAATTAGAGCATAGAGAATTAAAAACAAGTATTATGATTAGTCTTATTCATATGATCAAGGAAGAGACAATTTGCATGAATGGATTAATGTTTATATATGTACATACATTGTAAAGAATAACGATCATTTTGGAATAGGGGATACTTAGTCTATTGCAGTAATTAAGGTGATCGAAAAAGTTGAGTTAATCCTATTCACCCCTCCTTTATGATTACCTGACCCCTTTTCTTAATGCCTAATTCACATATACAAATGGCTCTGAAATCCAATATTGTATTGATTTGATAGGTTTTTTGGTTTCATGGGCCTGATTGCTTCTTAATGCTTTTCTACCAAGAATGCTGGGACTTCATCAAATTTTTTCTTTTTGAATGTTTTCCAAGAGTTTCATGAATGGTATAATCAACAAAGGAGTAAATACAACATTCATTGTCTTGATTCCTAAAAATGACGGTGCATGGGAACTACCATATTTTCGATCCATTAGCCTTGTGGGAAGACTTTACAATATTATTTAAAAAATCCTTTAATAAGATCGTGGGTGCTCATGGATGACATATTTTTGAACACTTTAGGTGCATTTATTAGGGGAAGGAAAATCATTGATGTTATCTTAATAGCTAATGAATGTGTCGAGGTAAGAAAAGAAACCTTTAAGGCTTGGACTGATTTGCAAAGTGGACTTGGGAAAATCATATATGACAGGATTGATTGGGATTTTCTTCAATCGGTGCTAAAGAAGAAAGGATTTGGAAGAAAATGGATCTGTTGGATAATGGGTTGTATTGAACACTTCTTTGTAATGAGTAATGGGACACTAAAGATTTTTTCAGATAATCTAGAGGGTGATCCCTTATCGCCATTTTTATTTTCCCCTAGAGATGGATGTTTTTTGTGCATTTTTTGTCGAGCAAAGGGTAAATGGCTGATCGGGATTCAATATGGGAGACAACAGTCAAATTGTGTCTCACATATAATTTGTTGAGGATACCATTTTATTCTTAGAGGTAGACGAAGAGTGCTTTAAAAACACAAGATACATCCTAAAAGCCTTTGAGGATATTTTACGTCTCAACGTAAATCTTGCAAACTCAAGCTTAACGGGGATTCATGTGAAGAAGTTAGGGTTAAATAAGTTCGCAAGTGTAATTAGGTGTAATGTGGAAGCTTGGCATCTAAAGTTTCTTAGCCTTCCATTGGGGGGATGTCTTATGAGAGTGATGTGGACAACATTAGGCGACTTATGTATGTTATTTGGGGTCAAGTCAAATTTTGTAAGGGGAAAATAATTTTGTAATAAGGCTAATAGTTCCATGGTTAGGTTAGTTTATTCAATTGAGTTCTTGCTTCCGCATCTTCACTTTGTTATTCAATTGTGTTATTGGTATTATCCTACATCAATTTTGGTATCGGAGCCAGGTTCCATCAGCTAGTTCTATCTAGTTGTAGTCTTAGCCTTTTTGAACTGACCTGAGAAACCATGGTGTGTTATTTTCGGTATGAGGTATATTTAACTCTTTTAGAGTATGAGATATGAGCAAAATCTATATGTGAAGAGGAACTCAGACATGAGCTAAATCTCGTGGACAAGAATATTTATTATGCTAAAAAATATTTGTATTCTCACATATGATTCATAGAGCTTCTTCAATGTTAAAGTGAGATCCTTCAATCTAGGCTTCAAGAACTTGAAATACGGAAAAAAACTCGTATAATCGCTAAAGAAATATTTGATTAGGTCAAGGCTATGTAGGAACAATTCAAATTTATTCTTGTTCAAAAGCTTGACTCTGAAATCCATCCTAAAGCCTAGACAAAGTCTAAGGCTAGGAAAAGGAAGAGATCAAGGCAGAAGAAGGTTTGTAAACCTTCCATACTTGGACATCCTCCTCCTAACATGCTATATATCATTACAAAAGGAAAAACTTTACTCAAGCTCGAGAAGAATCAAGTTCATGCAATAGCCCAGAAGCGGACCAAATCAATATCCAGGTTTAAACAGCTATCCTAGACTGAAGGTGCATACAGGTCATCTATTCTAGGACCTCCACCACATCATCCACCAATTTTGAAGAGCCTGAATCATTCCATTGGAAGTTGTGATAAAGAATGTTTGAGTCAAAATTCAAGGTCGAATTTCTCCCCACCCCGGAAGAATGATGCAGACAACATTATGCAACTTATGTATGTAGCCCCACATAAAAAGGGTAGATTTAAATTTATATGTTATGTGAGGTTCAAATTTTGTATGGGGGATAATTTTGTAATAAGGCTAATAATGCCATGGTTAGTTTAGTTTTTTTGGTTCTTGAGTTGTAATCCCATCACTCACTTTTAACCCAATTTTTCTAAGGTCAAAACTTGCCATTTTGGCTTGATTTTGTTTTCATTAGAGAGGTTATTCAGTTACATTTCTAATGAAACTAAGATTGTGTAAATCCGAGGTGATTTGGGAAAGTTATGACCCAATTACTAAAGGGTTAACAAAAGTTGTGGGAATAATGTTCTTAAAAGTTTTAAATTGTAGCAATTTAATTTTTTTGTTAGAAAATCTTAGATTTTGTGATATTTCCGCAACAGGTTTGGATTGTTTTAGTAAGTTTAGGATTTTAGAAAATGTGTTTTTAGGAAGTTTTAGATTTTAGAAAGTTTAGACAGCATGTTACATGTGTTTTAGAATGTTTCTCTCTTTAGAAAGTTCTAATTTCATTAGGATGTAAGTCTAGTTAAAGGCCCCTCCCCATGTAATAAAATTAAGTGAAGATTATTGATTTTATTGTATGAATTTGGGTAATTTTTCAAGGTAGGATATAGGTGTAGCCATAGGCTCCCTCTCTTCTCCAAGGTATATCTCTTATCTTTCTCTTTTTTCTCTTAGTCTCTTCTTACCTTTCTCTATTTCTTTCTATCCTACTCTTGTTCTTAAAACCTCCGTTAAAGGAGCTTTCTAAGTATCTGAATTTTCATGATTTGAACTAGTAAAACTTATTGAAATATCATGAAATTTTAATTGTAGCACCTCTGTACATGTTAGAATATGCCTTCAAATTTTCAGAATATTCTAACGCATTAGAAGGGCATTTTGGTATTTTTTTGGATTTCAATTTAAAATTATGAAAATACCCTTTGGATTCCTCTCTCCTATTGTCTCTTTCTTTTCTAATTTAAATCATTATAACTTCCTTTCTTTAAATTTATGTTCTCTGATTTTCATATTTTATGGGTACTTGATTGCTTTAAAATTCAATTCTTGGACTCTTTGCTTCTGTAGTTTTAAACTAACCATTTGTTGAGGCTTTTGGGAATATCCTACGTATATTTTGGTATCTTTTCAATTGTGTTGCATCAAAGAGAGCTTTTGGGGATCCGATGGTTGAAAAAATAAGAACCTTATTTGTTGGAATAAATCTTACATGTTTTTGGGAGGAAGAATAACACTAATCAAAACAGTGTTGACTACATGACTTTATTCAAAATGCTTTGCAAGGTAGTAAAGAAAATCGAGAAATGTCAAAGGGATTCCTTTTGGGAGGAAGTGAGAAAAATGATCATCTTTTAAATTGAAATGATGTAGGCAAACAAAAAATGCAATCGTTTCGGGGATTGGAAGAATAAAGGAATGTAATCTTTTAAATTGGAAACTTTCGGTAATCTATTGTTTACAGTAGATATGGATTAGATTTCAATTAATGGGACTGTAAGTCTGTAACCAAATTGTTTAAATCTGCCTTGGAAAAACATCTTTTAGATTGTTCTATCCTTTTATCATCACACTTGTGATGTACGATATGTCTAGGAATGCAATTTTTGGATCAAGAGAATAATAGAAGTGAAAAAAATCAAGAGAACAAGAAATAAAGAAAAAGATTAAAGAAGATAGAGAATAAGAAGAGAAAGAGTGAAAAGGAAGGTAGAATGCTCAGCTCATGTGAGGGATTGGGAGAAAACTTGGGATACTACATCCATTTTAATACACACGTGTCTTCTTTTCAAATAATCATCTTCAACTTTATTTTATTGCATAGAGGATGCCTTTAATAGGCTTCCATCCTAGAATATTTGAAATTTCAAATAAAGAAAAAAAAAGAAAATGATCTAAAATTTAAAATTTCCTAAAACACACTTTCTAAAATCCTAAACTTGTTAAAACATTAATAGCTTGTTGTACAAGTTTTCCTAATTCGTAGACTTTCCAAAACATAAAATTTCATGAAGTCTAAACTACTAAAACTTAAAGACTTTCTGAAAAAAACACTATTCCTTTTTTGTTTTTTTCCTGTCACCGCCTTAAGTAATTTGGTCATAACTTTTCCAAATTACCTCATATTTGCACAATCTTGGTTTCGTTAGAAAAGTAACTGAATAACTTATCTAATGACACCAAAATCAAGTCAAAAGGGCAAATTTTAACCTTTGAAACAGTAGACTAAATATAAAAAACGAGATTATCCTAAAACCCCCCCAAAAAAAATCTAAAAAATTCCTGAAACACTCAGTAAAATCACTAATTAAAGCTTCTAAAATAGAAAAATAAGGTATACTACTAGACACTCATGGAAGAGTATCTATGGTCTTCCAACTTTTTCTTTTTGACATGGTATGCTCCCGCATCAACTTGTCATGTTGTTTGAAATGGAAATAGAATTAGGTTTTTGAAAGATTTATGGTAGGGTGATAAGCCCTTATCAGAATTTTGTCCAAGATATTTTTTATTTCTACATAGAAAGATGCATTCGTGTTTAACATTCTTTTTACTTCTCAATTGAGAATTTCTTAAAACTTTGCTTTTTGTAGAGGTTTTTTTAAATGTAAATTGGAACTTATGGCCAACTTCTTCGGCTTAAAGATGTATTCCTATCCAAATTTGACTCGGATAGGAGAATTTAGATTCTTGAATCTTCTGGTAACTTCTCTCCTAATTTTTTTTTTCTCAGCCCTTCTTCAATGTAACCCCTTCACATTCTCATTTCATTATATGGAATCCTTTGGCTCCTCTTTGTGTTGAAGCTTTTATATAGACCACAACACTTAACTGGATCAACACTATGGACATGCTTAAGAAATGTAGACCATTTAAGGCATTATCTTTACGCATTTTTTTTTTCCTTTGCATGAAGGAGGGAGATTCTGGAAACCATATTTTGATTCATTGTAGTTACCCAAGAGCCATTTGGGACTACTTCATCTCAAGGATGAACATTTCATTGGTTATGCTTGTGCAAATTATGGATCTCATCTATCAATGGAACAGAGGATTCTTAGGTCCTCGAGGTAAATGCTTTTGGGTAGGCTTATTGCATGGGATCTTATGGAGGATTTGGAAAGAAATAAATCAAAGTATAGTTGAGGAAAATAGAAGAGGATTGATTAGGGTGGCAGTAGCAAATTGGTTGATGTTGTTCAAAGAATTCAAAGGAATGTCCATTAATGTAATGCAGCCAATGTGAAAAGATTGATGTATGTGCCTCCTCATAAGATAGTACAATTTAACCTAATGTAATTTTGGGGAATTTATTAATTTGGGTTAGGGTATCATGTAATAAGGCCTCTTGAGCCATGGGGGCTATTGGGATTTTATTTTATAGGGTAGTTTTGTAATAAGATTTAAAAAACCATGGGGTTTATGGGTAATCTAGTGGTGGTTGATAGCTGGGAGTTTCTCCTCTAGTGGGTATCCCAAAGCCAACAATGTGGGTCTTGCTCCTAGCTGGTTGACATCCCATTTTAATTATCATATTTTGGATATGTTTTAGATTCTTGTGGGGCCCAGTAACTTGGCCAACAAGCCAAGAAATTGTGGCAACCAGGAGTCCTTTCTTTTAATGATTCTTATGGTTTTAGAAGTTATTTAGGTTAGGAAATATTCTCCTAGAATCTAGGATATTTTAGATTAGGATTTTTTATTTTATTTTATTTTATTTTATTGAAAGCAATGTAAGCCTTTCAATAAAAAATCAGTGAAGATGAATTTGAATTTTGAACACACGTGTGGTGGTGTTGTTGGGTGGCGAACCCATGTATCCTTCAAGGGTTCAGTCATGGATTTCCCTCCTATCTTTTCTCCTCCCAACAAATGCGGTAAGTTTTCTATCTCTTCCCCTCCCTTTTCCTTATCTCTTCTTTCTTTCTCTCATCTTATTTTTCTTTCTCTCCTTCTATTTCCCTTGCTGATTTTCTATATCAGTCCCATATCTTCCCCTGCTTTAACCTATTTGAGTACCCTATTTTAGTCCACAAACCAGTCCTTAACCTGACCCTATTTCAGCCCATAACAGTACACGGTTTCTCCATTTAACAGTCTCCTATCTATCCCATAACACAACACACTATTTTCCCCTTTCTAGCCTATTTGAACTCCTCTTAATACCTCTATACTTCTCTGCAGAAATCAATCCCTTCTCCTAGGTTAATTCTTCTGCATCATAATGAATTATTGAGAGATTGTCCAATGTGTATATCTGATAAACTTCGAAGCCTAGGCCAGTTGTGTTTGTGTGGAAGCCCCTACCATATGGAACACTTAAAACTAAACTTTGATGGGTCTTCATTGGGAAATCCTGGGCTCATGAGATTTGGATATATTGTTTGGGATAGCAACAGCAATGTGTACCTTTTATAAGTGGTCCAGTGGGAATTTAAGACGTTATTAAAGTGGAGGCATTTTCTCCATTAATGGGTCTTCAGGAATTACAAATTATGGGTGCAAATGGAAGCATAGTTGAGGGGGATTCATTGGTGGTAGTTAGCTGGGGATCAAGACAGAGTTTGGGGCCATGACACTTATCGTCATCCACGAAATCAGGGAGTTGGTTCGTGAGATGAAAATTTCATTCTCTTACGTTCCAAGGCAGTAGAACGATGCAGCTGATATATTAGCCAAGTGGGGTGCCAGGTTATCTTCAATGTTCAAAAAGAATGTTATCCTTGATATATGCCTATAGTAATCTCACCCATGTTTCATAACTTGTATTTCATGTATTTATATTTCGCTTCTATTTAAAAAAAAAATCGTCATTAAAAAAAAAAAAAAAACTGTTGGTGTCCTTTACAACAACAACAACAACAACAACAACAAACAGCCTTATCCCAACTATTTGGGGTCGGCTTGTTGGTGTCCTTTACAATACTTTATTTGATTTTTAGGCCAAGAAAGCTACCGTTTTTCCCCCAAATGAGAAATTTTCTTAATTTTTGCATCTTGTCTCTTTATACACACACACACACATACACTTCTTTTTTTCTTTCAAAAACAAATTTTCATTTTATTTTATGCGTTGCACTTGGAACTTGGAATACATACTTATGGTCATTTTTTCTCAATACATCTTTAATTTCTGCATACTTCGTCCTTGTAAATTCTCTTCTTTGCTTTATTTGAGTTTTTTAAAATTTTTTTTTCTGATTCCTTTTATTCAGCCATAACAAGATGAAAATGTTGAGCAAGAGGATTTGATTCGGGGTTGCAATGTTTGACACGATCCGTGAACCCGACATGAACCCAACACGAAACAAGCGGGTTAGGGTTGATTGTAAATGGGTTTCGGGTCAGAGCGGGTTGACCCATTTTGACGTGATTAAAAAATGGGTCGGGTTTGGGTTGAGCCATGTAGTCGTATACCCTTAAGTTGAGATGACATGAATCTGACTTGCCAACATGAATTACCACATAACCCATGAATCCAACATGAACCCGATACGAAATAAGCGGGTTAGGGTTGACTGTAAATGGGTCAACCTACTTTGACACGATTAATAAATGGGTTGGGTTTGAGTTAAGTCATTTTTTTTTGGTTTTTTTTGCTGATTAACAGTGAAATATATATTAGACTGGATGGGGAGAGATCTTAAAATATAAACAGAAATTTAAGTACAGAAGGGGAGAGAGACAATAAAGCATAAGGTATAAACATGAAAAGTACAGGAGACTCATTTTCAAAGATTTTATTCTATATTTAAGGTTCTTCCAAAATGGGACTCGTGAAAAGTATTTTCTTACGGATCCCCCTTTTGGCCAAGCCATCTGCCGCTGAATTGGCTTCTCTTGGAATCCATATGAATGAGGAGTTCATTGAGGACGCAAGATAAGCCGCTTCTTTGACTAGATATGACACTCGCCAAGGGCTTGAATTTCCATTCTTTATCCATTCAATAACAGTCATAGAATCACCCTTAATTTTGAACGGTTGGTGTAGCAAGCCTCTAGAATGAATGATCCTTAACCCAATCAATAATGCCTTGATTTCCACTTGAACCGCATCACCCATGCCCAGAGGTCTCGAATAGGCCATCACACATACCAGACGCCTTTGAGATTAGGCCCCCACATCTCGAAGGACCTGGGTTTCCCAAAGAGCTTCCATCAAAATTGGGCTTCATTTCTATCTCCGTAAGGGGACGCTAACAATGGTACATGACTGGAACATAAGGAGCCTAGTTGATGATGTTTGGAAGATCCCTGATGAGATTGTCCATTGAGAAATCTTGAAGGGTACCCTCCATAGATGCTCAATGTGCTATTCAAATGGAAATCAACTCATTTAGCTAACGTACATTCCTCTGGTTCCTCTCTTCCCAAATTAACTGTATAATGACAATAGGAAGGTATCGCCAAATTAACTTCCCTCTTTTTGCAAAAGGAGCGAAGGCCCATAACTATAGAAAATCTACAATCTCCCAAGGAACAACTATGGATATGCCAAACAAGTTGAAATAGTAATACCAAATCTCATATACAAATGGGCAGTGGATGAATATTTGAATTACTGATTCATCATCTTGATAGCATAAATGACATTGGGAAGGATGCACCATCCTTTGCGCCTTCATTGAAGTAAATCACATGTATTCACACATTTGTGGGCAACCTCCCAACAAAGAGCTTTAAATCTTGGGGGACCTTTGGATTTCCAAATGACATTGGTTTGGAATGGGGAAGGGGAGGTTAGAGTGGAGGACTGCATAATCAAGGATTTTCGAAAAGATGAAGGGGACAAAGACCCACTAGGATATAAGGACCATATGCAATTGTCATTAGCTAAAGGATCAACAAAAATATCAGCCAGGAGGGAGAATATAGAAGGTGCCTCCGAGACTTCAAAATCTCTTAAATTTCTACGAAGACCTAAATCCCATGCAAGATTAGAGGCAGGAGATGAGATAGAATAGAAGAAGGAAATTGATAATCCTTTCTTGGATAAAATTGAGTATATTCACCAGAAATCCTGACATAGTGGATTATCACCCCACCATAAATCCTCCCAGAATCTGATATTGTTTCCATTGCCCAGGTCATATCTAATATTGGCTAGGAATTTTGGATATATTTTGCTAATGTTCATCTAGGGGCATGATACGAGCACTAGATTTGACTTGGGCATGATATGAGTAGTAGTGGTGGAAATTCGTATTGGCAGGTTGGGTTTGTGTTGTGTTGAGATAAGCATATACAACCATATGGCTCAACCCTTTTCTTGACATGACACGAACCCAACCCGCCAACACGAATTGCTACCCCTAGATTTGATGCGGCTTTTCCTTGAAATAATGCATTTTTTGGTGGAATTTTTTTTTTTTTTGGGGGGGGGGGCGATCACGAAGAATGACTAATCTGACATAATAAAGGAAAAATCTACAAACATGTAATAAAGATGATGAAATAGAATGAACATGATCAGTGAAACAGTTTCATTACTCTGTTTTATTCTATTTGTTGCCCAATCTATTATTATATCATATTTTTCAGTTATGTGTTTTATTTTTGATTTATATTATTTATTTATATATAAAAAGATGTGGTCTTGAGGCTTATACAGCATTATTTTGGCAAGTGAGCTGTCTTTCCTTACATGGTGGAATTTTAAATGTAGGCTGAACTAATCATTCTCTTTTTGCCGAGATAAAAATGTTCAATTATATATCTGATACATATCCCCGCATACACATGCATAAAGGGATGAGATGTCCAATTTTTTTTGATTGAGGGAATTTCTAACATTTGGCACATGTGGAATCTGAACCATCCATGACTTGGGTGATGCAGATGAAAGCCACAACATAAAAAGGGTCCAAAAGGGGTGCTGGAAAAATAAAGGTAGATTACCAAATAATTACTTTTAATCTCTGTCTTGTAATAAAGTGGCTTAAACAAGGGTTTTCTTTATGAAGAGAATAATACAACTAGATTGTGAGGTCCATGGATAGTTTTGGTTAGTCTTTGTTCCCAAGTTTAGTTTTTTTAACAAGTAGCCTATGTCTGAATTGAATAATATACCTATAGACAAGCGCATAATCAAATATAAAAATGTTACATTTTGTCATCTAGAAATTTGCTATAGGGAAAGATGGAACTCATAATGTGTGGTTGATGTTAATTATTTCATGACAGGGAAAAAGAAAAAAAATAACAGGGAAAGGAAATCCAAAAGTTTCATACTAGATTCAATGGAGTGTCTGAATCCAACATGGATACTTATTCTAGTAAGAAGAGTCTAGGCAACACTGCATCAGAGGTTAATCGGTCTCCAATAAAGGCTCTACTGGTTAACCAGTCTCAAATTAAGGCTCTTTTTTTGGATGGTTAGCATCACCCAAATGATGTGAAGTATAAATGTTAGCTAATCCAAGAGGTGGCTAACATTTGAACAGTCTGGATTTAAGAGCATGACTGTACATCTTTAATGGATGACCTTGTAGATTTTGGACTGTTTCTTATAACATTATTACAATTAGTATTAGAGTTTTGTCAAAGAGTGAGTTTTGGCTTTTTGAAAGATGGACGGCTGGCCCAATGTTTTGACCTTCTAGATAAATGATCAAGTGTACCATGTCATAGAAAATTCCACAAGTAGAGAACAAAACCTGAATTTTATGTCCAGAAACTTGAATTCCCACTATATAATTTTGGTCATTGTAATTTCTTTATATGATAGAACATGATGCACTTTAATGCAAATAGCATATATTAGAAATTTTATAAAATGATAACTATTATAATTTATTATTTGATGACAATAGGCATTGCTACAATGAGGTTATAACTAATGGATAGACAAAACCACTAAATTTTGACCAAGTTACCTATATGATTGATGGTGTTATGGAGCATTCAAGGACCCACCACCATTCAAGGTTTCTTGATGTGATGTTAGATGAGTCTCCCTCAATTGCAAAGGTCCTGTTATATGTAACTACTTGTCTATTAGAAGCTCTTGCATCTTAACATGCAACTAGTGAGCTTAAACTGCACTGATCTACATGTTGCCATGTTGGTAATATGCCTTGTTGAGTCGAACTTGACATGTCATTGGAGGTTGCTATTCATGTTGCCATGTTGGTAGTATGTACATGTTCATATCTTCCAATATCAATATTAGTGATTAATAAGGATTTGTTTATCTTTTTCTTCTTCTGTCATTCGTTTAGATTTCATTTGTCATTATACTTCATTTCTTCTTCAGGTGTTGACGTTTTTGATTCAGTTGTTGGGGAAAATAGTGATGAAGACATAATGTCAAGTGCTTTCAACAATGAAATGCAAGATACTGCATCTCTTCCCTTAAGTAGCACCTCCACTTACCCGTTGCTGCCTGAAAATAGACAATTCCACCCTTCAGTTGCGGCTGGTGCTATACCAACTGATCAGCTGAGAATGATTGACGACATTAACTCATTAATTTCGGAGGTAGCAATTCTTTGATAATATAAGTGGGCCAAATGTGTAGTTTTATAAGGCCTCATCTTCTAATTATTATGTATCCTAATTATCTTATTAACATATGGACTTGGAGTAGATTACAAGTGCCATCTTTAATGCACTAACTAGAAATGCTGTGTGGCTGCAGTTAGCATTGGAGAAAGAAGAGTTGATGAGAGCTTTTGCAGTTGAATCATCTCATAGTTCCAAGCTGAAGGTAATTTTAGCTAGCAAACCTTGATAGACTGCATCAGCAAATTATTTTGTAAACTATCAATGGCACATATGTGGAGCTCTCTCTCAAAAACACATGCACATGAATACACATGTTATATAAGGTCCACAATGGTTCACAGGATGGGTATACTTGAGGGCAACGAATTATAAAAGACAATTCTCTCGCGATCAAATAGAGAAACTGATGCAGCAGCCTTACACTGCTTGGAGAAGAAGTTTCCTCTTTGGAAGCCAAAGCCAAGATTTTCATAGGGAAAGAGAGGGGTGGACAAGTTTCCATGGTAGTTTGATGTGTTAGGGTCTTTTTATTTTAATTTTAGCATGTAATAAGGCTTTTAACAGCCATAGGAATAGGAGTTATCAAATAGGAGTGTTTAGGGGGTATTTTGGGAATCTTTATATTATTTGTTTTAGCTTAAATAGGGGGGTTTTAGTGTTGGTTGTGCAAGTCATAGGGAGGGGGGTTATTTTGGGTACTTTATTACAATTTTTATTAAGAGGTTTTATAACCTAAGCCATGTAACGACTGGGCAGTTTTGACATGAATAAGAAATTGTTTTTTGAAACCCATTAGTGGGCTGTGTCTTCTTCCTCTTTAATCTCCCTCTTTTCTCTTCAATCTCTCTCATCTTCTCTTACTTCCCCTCCTATTCTCAACATATTTTCTTTCATCCTTTTATTCTCCTTCACTCTTCTTTTCTTCTTTTGTTTTCCCTTCATCTTCATAAGAATTTTCTGCAGTTTACATTCACCTTTTTTCAAACCCTTTCATAAGGGGGTCTATAACCCTTGGGCGACCCACCTAGAGAGGTTTTCTCTCTCATAAAACCCATTCCTATTAAATAGGGAATGGCTCAAGCAGGGGCTGATGGCACATACTGTTACAGCAGATTTTTTGGATTTTTTTTTTTTTTCATACTTGGGAGCAAGGTTTTGAAAAGGCTTCAGCACTTTTGAAGAGGTATTTGAGTCTCCTATAAGAGGTAAGCACAGCTCCTTGAAAGCTTGACCACGTTTGTTTTGGTGTTTGATTCTTTGGGCTGCTAGTGAATTTGGCTACAGCAAACTCCATGAAAGAACCTTCATAATTTGGGGATTTTCAAGGAAAAATAGCTAGAGGGCTTATAAATTCTTGAAATTTTTACTAGAAGGCACCGAATATCTGCATTGAATAGCCCTACAGATTTAGAATTTTTTAACACCCGTTAGGGGTATTTTCATAATTTTATCAACTTTTTGGAAAATTATAGATTTGCCCCTTGATTGAAAATTCAAGATTTTTATTCCTGGGTTACTCTTTATTTGTTTGAAGTTGTTCTGCATTTAGTTCTGTATCAAAAACTAGAAACTCCACTAATCTTCTAATTCATAAGTTAACTTATTGGATAACCTGGACAACCAAAATATCAGTGAATCTCATATCTTGTTCACCAATGCACCTAGAGCGTAGTCATCCTTGGAGACGTGGCAGTTCCTCTTTTCCACATATTCTGATACACAACAAATAGAGACATCATCCACAAGATTTCACCATCGGATTATTGTGTATCCACTATACGGTATACCGTATTTATTAATATAAATATTTAGATGTGGAAGGAGAACCTTAACTTTCTTACACACTATTCCCATTTGTCTTTTTCTCTTTTCTTCTTCTTCATTCACAAACAAATAAGTCTAAATAAATCAACTTGCTATCAAAGTATACCGGGAAGTGATCAAAAGAAACTAGTGAAGAAGAAGAGCCGAAAATAGGGTTGACGTTAGCTGTACGGGTGTAAACGTCAATAAGGTCGTGTAGGTGTCAAAACTTGTAGTGAACAAGGTTTGGTTCAGAATTTTTTAGAAGAATTATGAGTATTTTTTCTAGAATTTTTTGAGATTTGGAAGTATGTTTTTCGAGCAGTTATTTGTTTTCTTGGCAAAAAATCGAAAATCCCATATTTGAAGAAACTGATCAATCTGATCAGATTGAGATTTTTTTTGTATTGATTGATTCACAGTGGATGGGTCGTTTTTAAGTGTAGATTCATAAAAAAGTGGTTTGGATCAATTTGGTTTAGTATTGAAGAGGTGGTGACGGTTTTGTTGTCCCAATATTGTCTCCTAGCCTTATTTTCATGTTTTTGGAGCTATTTTTATGAATCAAAATTGCTATTTTTTGTTGGATTGTGACGTCTTCTACTATTGAAGGTTGTTTTGGTTTTGTGCACATGTTGGTGATGTCTATTGGTGGTTCAAGCAGTTTGAGGCTGACTGGATATGCTAGACCCATTGTAAGGGTTATGGTTGTGTGTTTTGTATAGATCTATGGTTGTTGTGTCTTGATCTTAGTGTAGTGTGTTCCAATAAGTTGTGGAGCCTAGTGTTTGGTGTAGTTCTGCGGCAATAGTGCCTACTGGTTGTTATTTTTTGTTACAGGTTACACATTATCATCATGTCCGAGTTAAGTGAAACATCTAATCCCTCTGGGATTGTTGAAACAAGCATATGTAGCAATCCTATTGATGTTTCCAATGCTCAAATTATCACGGTTAAGTTTGATGGAACTAATTATTTGGCCTGGTCTTAGTCAACCCTTCTCTATGTTAGAGGTAAACAAGGTTCAAAATATCGTTATCGCAACTCGTATCGCGGACCCGAGATATGGGTACGTCTCGCGTATCGCAGCTTATCGCGGAGATACGGCGTCCGA
>JAOXJP010018605.1:0-17413 GCA_025762735.1 Platanus orientalis | reverse complement strand
TTCCAAGGTCTATCAATGGGTTGGCTGATAGGGTTGCAAAATGGAGTGTTGGTCAGAGGGAGGAGTTTAGTGGGGAGGCCCTTCCTGATTGCTAATGTAGTTCCTTTTTTTCTTGTTGCACCTTTGGGCTGTGGTGTGTTGCCGCTTTGTATTTCTATTCTTCTTGTTTCTTCTAATAAAGTAGTTATTCATCAAAAAAATATATACTAAGAAAAATTAACCCCACAGTCCTTAGACCATGCCACACATCCATGAAAATCACTACTTGAATGAGATTCAAAAGATTGATCAAATAGTAGAAATATCACCTGAAACTTATGTGGTTCACTTCCGTGTTGCCTTATGGTGTAATGCCAATCAAAAATCGTAGTCCAAAGCAGCCAAATGGGTGAAGTTTGAAAAGATCCCAATCTGCCTTCTAGGTGTGCCACCTCCTTAGAATAACTCCATATGGAGTTTCGAATTGATGAAAATTTTCTGTGGTTTGATGTTTGCCAGTGGATCGCCCAGGGGTATAAAAGACCCTACAAAAACCAAATCAAGTAAGGCTTGGTTCAGTTGGGACTGGTATGTGATCTCCCAAAATTGGTCAGGCAGCCCTTTCACACTTGATTTGGAGTAAACATGATAGAACCTCGATCTGGCTGAAGCTTTAGACAAACTTCCAACTCTTATTGTGTCTCCCCTATGTGCAGACACTCCTAAGAGTGTTGTTTCAAACACTTGGAGATTCTCCAAGTGATGGTGATCAATTCCTTACAGCTGTGTACAGTTTTCAGCAACCAAAATTCTGTAGGAAGTAAGGTTCGATGAAAGACATAGAGGATGGGGATCCTTTTAACCCTAAGGTAAGGGAGTGGCCTCTACCACCACTATAAAACTAGGTGGGGGCCTAGTCCCTTTGCAGGGTTTTGTTCTCCAAATCCCACACCCAAGGAAGAAGAGAAGAGAAAAATTTTGAATCCAAAAATCATGTATCACATAAAAAAAAAAAAGGCCAAGACGTAGAGTATAAAAAGACCTCCCCCACGGCTAGGTTATTACAAATAAAGTCCTTATGGACTAAAATACCCCTATGCCCAAAGCTCATCTAACAAAAGTACACTCTCTAAAAATAAAAAGACATACAGCACCCTAACCAAACAAAGACTAAAACACCCTCAAATAAAATATATCCCACCTACAAGAGCCACAAACAATGTCTAATGAAATAAAAACAATAAAAATAAAGCTTAACTATAGTCTCGGACATGTGAGGATCCTCTACTGGAACCAAAGTAGAGGTCTAGCTCTCCTGCGGCGTCTTTGGTAAATCAAGAATGTGCGCATGGACCCGATGTCCTCATCATAGGTGTTTTACAATAATGGTAGGAAAACGCTTAGAGCAATGCCTAAATTAATTAAAAGGGTAGGCATCCAAGGAAGAAAATTATGTAAGGTGCTTGAATAGATGTATGAAATGGTTATACGTATAGCATGTAAGAATGTAGTTGTTTTACAACTACCTAATCTCTATGGTGCAGAGCATTCAGATGATATTCTAATGAGGAATTGTTGTTTTGATCTTTCTAAAAATTTTAAATTTTGACTAATTTTCATGAAAATACAAATCTTAAACATTGCTTTATCCATGATCACCATATGAAATTCTATAGTTTAAATCAACGAAGATGAAAGAAAAATATCTCAATGGATTAACTAAACACAAGATGATGATCCGACTCGGTCTCCTTAGTGTTAAGCTTTTCCACATCTAAGAAGACTACAAGTTCCTCCAGAACATGGGTAAAGGTGTTTAAATAGACTTTGAGAAGCCAAATAAACCGTAAGGGGTCTGGGTTCCTAATCATATTTTTATCCTTAAGCTCTAGGCTCAATAACCCTAATTTAAGTCAAAACTATATTAAGATAATTGTATCTTTATATAATTACAAACTAGCACACCAATAATTACAATAATGCCCTCTAATACATTGCAATTGAATCCCAAAAAATAAAATAAGAAAGTAACAATGAAGACCTTCTTCCAGATATTTTTTTCTACTACAAAATATTCCTTAATGACCTTCAGGATTATAAATTAATCATTGTCTTACCCCTTTGGTCATTAGAGTATGATCTTTAAGAACTTATGAATCAATTGGACCTTTAAAACATTTCTTTGATAAAATCTTTTTTAAAATAGACTCATTTACTATGATAAAGTAATTTTGAAATAGTTTGACAAACTCTTTATCAAAAAATCATTGGTACCAAATTTTCTTATCTAATCAAATCATGTATCCTAAACTAAATATATCTCCCACTTAAGGATAGTGGATTCCTTGTTGGGCACTTGCATCCTCTTAAGTATCATGTAGGCAATCCAAATTACCCATGATATAACCACCAATTTGACATCATTGGTTGGTAGCTCAAAACAACCAACATGATAATTTAGAGAAATACAAATCCCTAAGGTGTAAGGAAAAGTGTAAATATGAATAACACTTATGATAGTGAAATTTTATCAAATGTGCTCATAATGGATCTCTTTAATGCATTTAAATCATGCACTTAACGCAAGCTCAAATCCCCACTCTATGGAGGATCTTAGTGGGACCATCAATGACATTAGAGCAAGATTATCTACATTATTGATCAAATGATCTAAAGAATAACGATTTGATAAGAACTTTATATGGTTCATCAAAATTGTATTTTTGACGAGTGTTTTTCCAAACAAAAACATCATTGTATGGATGCTAAAATATTTAAAGCATTACAAGGAAACAAGTAGCTAGAAGAATCAACCAACACTTCAAATTTGGTGGAGGGCGTAGGAGAATCAGAAATTTTTGAATGAACCCCCAATTGAACTCAAAGTTAAAAAAGATATCAATTCCAATTTAGAGGTACATGGTCCAAATAACTATAAACAACCATAACAAAGAAGACGTTGGAGTCAAACAGTACATGAATATCGGTCGGCACTTGGTCGCTTTAAGGCTCGAGAGTGTTTAAGGCATTTGAAAGTTTTAATTCTTCAATAATTTGACTCATTTGAGGAATTCTTTTAACCAGTACTAACATACAATAGAAGTAACATTTCCAGATGAACAGGATCCACAAGGATCTATAAGTAAGAATCAACGACGGGCTAATAGGTAATTGCATCATCAATTTGAATGGTTGTTGATTATTGGTCGTAAATTTCCTAGGGAATTCCGATTGTACTTTATCTATATTTGTTTTGAAAAAATCAATAAATAAACACATAAATAAAATTCAACTATGTCATCAAAATTAGTTTATATGGAAGGTGCAAAGAATATCGAGAAACTCAAGGGGTCTAATTACAATAAGTGGATGATGAGGACATGGGAGCAAGCTAGATCCCGCACTTGGCCTTGGTGGGGTTCACACACAGAGCAATTTATGGAACATGCAATGTTATGTGAGTTTAGTAAGAGTCTTAAGGGGGGTAACATTTATTTTATGTGTCCATGTAATAAGGCCAATAGAACCAAGATTTTGGTTGTTTTTTTTCAAATAATCACGTTTTTTATGTTTAGCCCACTTTTTCAAAGGGCAAAACTTGCATTTTTAGCTTGAATTTGGTGTCATTAGATAGGCTATTCAGTTACCTTTCTAACGATACCAAGATTGCGTAAATCCAATTTGATTTGGAAAAGCTATAACCAAATTACTAAGGGGGTGTCAATAAAAACGGGAAAAGTGTTTTTTTTATAAAGTCTTAAGTTTTAGTTGTTTTAATTTTTAAGAAAGTGGGTTTTTAGAAAGTTTTATATTTTAGAAAACTTGGCTAACATGGTTAGGATTTTTTGGAAGTTTCCAATTTTTGCAAGTTTCTTGTTGTTTAAGGTTGTAAGTCTATTTAAAAGCACCCCACCCCATAATTTTACAATGAAGTTGATTGATAAAAATATATATTTGTTTTCTCTCTACAATAGTGGGAATAATTCTCTTTTCACCAAGCTCTAGTGCCAAAATTGAAGACATTGGTTGGTGATTTTCAAAGGACATGAGGTTGGTGATTTCTTCATAAGTTCTTTATCTCTCTCTTTCTTCTTTTTTCTCTATTTCGTTCTTCTTTTTCTCTCTTTCTTTTATATCTTTGTTGTTTACTGGTTTTTCACCATGAAAGACTCTCTCAAGTGTTTCTTTAACCCTTTTAATACCCTAACCTCTAAATCAGTTTTCCTACCTTTTTTTAAATTCTTTGATTTCTCATCTAATCTTAACGGAATTTCGTGAAATTTTAACTATAGAGCCCTTAGCAAGTCAAAAATTACCCTAAAAATTTTTTAATTTTCTGACGCATCATAAAAGTATTTTTGGAATTTTTGTCCAAAATTATAGAAATACCCTTTTTGAGATTTTTTTTTTTCCTTATTTTCTTCTTATTTCCTGTTCCTTTTCATTTTAACCTCTATTTTATCATTCTATTTCTTGATTTTCCCTATTTTGTGGCTACTTGATTGCTTTAAAATTCAATTCTTGAAATATTTTGCTTCTGCACTTTAAATCTCATAATTATTTGAGCCTCTTGGAATTATTCTACATCAATTTTTGCTATCTTTCCCTTATGCTGCATCAGTTGAAAAAGATGATAAATTATCTCATTATTCAAAACAAATTGAATTATGTCTTGAACACACCAAAGCCTACACCATAGGAAAATTATAATTGGTAGCAATAAAAATGGGAGGATGATAATTTGATAGCAAAGGCTATTATTCTTACCCATGTGGAAGATGGTTTCATATCTTTGTATGAGGACAGACAAAGTCAAAAAAAAAAATTATGGAGATTTTGGAAGCAAACTATGGGATTAGATCTAAAACCCATGTTCAATTAATTCTAGAAAAATACAACACCATCAAAATGAATAAAGGATATAATGTGAATAATCGCATTAATCAAATGGCCCTAACTACAAAAGATTTTGTTATAGCCGATAGCCAAGTCTCAGATAAGATGCAAGTTTCAACGGGGTTAAATAGTTTACCACTTCCTTGGGATTCCATTGTTATTGCATTTAACTGTTCAAGATAAGCACTAACAATCATGGTTTAAAAAGGCAGAATCGGAGTCGGAATTGGCGCCGATTCTAATGCGATCCGAGTTGGATTAGCCGATCCAACTCGGAATCGGCTGATCCATTCCAAAAAATAAATGACTCAAAAAAATCTAAAAAATCGTAAAAAAAAACATGAGAAAACTATTAGTTGAAAAAAAATGAAAAATTGATATTTTTGGCATGTTCTTTGAATATTTAATGTACCCAAAAACCCATACGAATTGCAAAACAAATAAATAATAAATAATATGCTAACTTATTAAATGCTAACAAATAACAACAATGCACACCAATATTAGTTTTGATCTAAATTCTAAACTTCTAATGTATGTAATAACTAATAAGTATACGTGACTGAGTCAATAAAATAAACATACTAAGTACTAACAAATAACAATCTATCATAATTCATACTCCATAGAGGCATAGAATTCATACATACTAGATAGTCCATACTCCATACTCCATAAGTCCATATTTCATAACTCCATCAAAAAAATTCCATAGCTGATACCTCATACTTGTAGTCTAAAAAAGCCTTAAATGGGAGTGCAAATAGAGAGGTCACCATTGTTGAGGAAAAAAGAAATTCACAATATCTCCAATTATCTCTTCTTGAGTGCATTCTTCAGATGTTTGAGACTGAATGGAGCCAGTGGGTTGTACGTATATTGGCATAGGATATGGTGATGGAGGTCCTGGTGGTGGATATGAATATAACTTGGAGTCATCATGTGACCGAGTGGGACGACGTGTAGGAACCTAAATCGGTGGATATGAATATGACCCAAAATCATATGACTCAATGGGGCATGCAGTCAATGCAGATGTAGGAACTTGAATCGGTGGAAGTGGATATGAGTCTGAGTCCCATGAACGATCACAATGTACAAACACCAGAGGTGGCGGTGGCGAAGGTTGAAAAGGTACATAAAATCTCATAAAACTGAGGCCAAGGCACCAGATATGAGTCAACTGACTATACACCAGCGGAAGAACCTTCCAATTGTCCGAATCCCTCAAATGGAAATGGATTAAAAAAACTTCAATCTATGTACCCATGTTGATGCTGAGTCTCTGGCTCCTTAGCTTTACCCTTCCTAGATCGTGGTGTGGAACCGGGACGAGAGCCATGGTGTGTATCTTGGGTGGCAATATACTGATCATCAAATTCTATAAAACCACATAGCATACCTGCACCCTCAACATAAACCCCAACACCACCAGAAGGTCTAACACCACCACCAACACCAGAAGGTTCGAAACCTCCTCCAGCACCATCGCCACCACCACCATCATCACCGTCATCATCAAGAGCACACTCACCACCACCAGTATCACTCGACGGCTGCATACTATCATATTCATCGCCTATACGTGGAGATGAAGCATATAATAAGGCATGAATCTCTATAAATGTCATCAATATCATCATCTCTACAACCCTCGATCCCTCTTTCTTCGCCCTGCAATCCTTCTTCTAACCAATCCATATTGTCATTTGCATCAAGACCTGGTGAATCCTTACAAATCCAAGGATCCAATGTATCATCCTCCTCAAATATGTGGCTAAGGTCAATTGGATTGTAATAGTCTTCATTGGCATTTTTCAAATACATATTCTGAACCTTTAGCCTCATACTATAGTGCGCAAAGACCAACTGATACAAATTCTTTATCTTCAGTCGATTTCTGGGTCGGGTATGAATAAAGGAAAAGGTACTCTAATTACACTCGCAACCTGAAGATGAAGCCGTCTGACTTAGAATTTTTACCGCAATTCGAGCCAAATTAGGGGCATTGTACCCATATATATCCCACCAATTAGCTATAAACAAAAAAAAAAAAATTAGGTACGTACCATATGCCTTATATTTAATATTAGTACAATGGATTGTATCAAGTCCAAACTATACCTGGAAG
This sequence comes from Platanus orientalis, assembly GCA_025762735.1. Lineage (NCBI taxonomy): Eukaryota > Viridiplantae > Streptophyta > Magnoliopsida > Proteales > Platanaceae > Platanus > Platanus orientalis. The sequence continues at coordinate 10,407 of JAOXJP010018605.1, read as the reverse complement.
ACACTTGTTCCTAGCATGTCGGCAGAGATCATATCCAAATTTTGCACTGGCATCCGTGAAAATACGAATCTAGAAAATCATATAAGATAAACATCAATAATTATATGGTTAACTCTCATAAATGGGAAAATCAAAGTCAAATATGATTTAGAATTTCAAAAAAAACATCGAGCATCAACTTACCTCTTACATAACTAAGGTTTGCCTCTCAAAGTCTGGTTTTATACACATGATTGCCTTCTTTAAACCTATCCACACTTCATCATCAATTCCTACATTTTTTTTTTTTTTTTTTGCTGAATAACAAGGAATTTTATATAGACTTTAGAAAAGAGAATACAAGAATTCAACAAAAGTTGCTCCCATACACAATTGTAAATGAGAAAGCAATTTGGGAGACTCTCCCAAGACCGAGTACAAAACTCAAGGCATCATCATTTCCTCTTCCAAGCTTCCCACGAAAGTGGAATCTTTCCAAGATCCCCTCTTTGCCAACCTATCCGCTACAGAATTAGCTTCTCTCGAGATCCATTTGAATGAGATGTTCAAGGAGGAAACCAAAAATGTCACTTCCCTTAAGATATAGGATAATCTCCATAGGCACGACAAGCTCCTCCCCATCCAACCTATGACTACGGCGGAGTCACCTTCCACCTCAATTTTGTGTGAGGATAGTCCTTTGGAATGTATGAGCCGCACCCCACATAGTAGAGCCTTTAGTTCCACAGTGATAGCATCTCCTTGACCCAATGGGCCCAAATAGGCCACAATACATGAACCCGACACATCAAATATTGTGCCCCCAATGCCAGATGGACCTAGATTTCCTATCAAGCTCCCATCAAAGTTCAGCTTCAACTCATTTCCCACTGGAAGTGACCATTTGTGAACCACGTTGGGAGTGTGAGTGTAGGAGTTGATAACATTAGGAAGGTTTCTGATGAGACTGTCCACCGATATCCCTTTAAATTCTACCTCCTCGGATGCCCCATAAGCCACTCTAATGGATATACAATCGATCGATTGGCTCACTATTTTTTTGTTGTCCATAAAAGTCCTCTTATTTCTTTCTTCCCAAACGGACCATATGATAACAATTGGTAAGTACCTCCATATCATCTTTCCTCTTTTTGGGAAAGGAGCCATCACCCATTGGCTTAATAAGTCACCCACGTCCATAGGGAATACAATGAGTACTCCAAACATATTGATGAAATACCTCCATACTTCCATTGTCAAAAGGCAGTGAATAAAAATATGGTTTGCCGATTCACCATCTCGGAGGCAAAGGTGGCAAATATGTGGAAGGAGGCACCAGTTCTTCCATCTCCACTACAACATGTCAGTTGTGTTTACACATTTATGGGCTACCTCCCAACACAAAGCTTTATAACGTGGGGGATCATGAGATTTCCAAATGATTTTATATGGGAAGGAGAAATTTGAATAAGGAGTAAGATGGATTGATCGATCAACAAGTATTTCCGAAAGGAAGAGGGAGAGAAAAGACCATTCGAAGAAAGGGACCATACACAGGAGTCATCGATCATTGGGTCTATGAAAACATCGGATAGGAGAACAAGGAGCCTTGGCATCTCCTCAATTTCAAACTCTCTTAAACCTCTACGCATACCAAGGTCCCATGCTAGGTTTGATGTAGGAGATGATGAGGAATAAAAGCAGGAGACTGGTAAACCTTTCTTGGAAGAGATGGAGTATATTCTTTGGAATCTTGATGCCAGAGTTTCCTCGCCCCACCATTTGTCCTCCCAGAACATAATTCGGTCCCCTTTTCCCACCTCATATCTAATGAATGGAATGAAACTAGGATATAGCCTACTAATATTCTTCCATGGCATGTGTTTAATACTCTACCCCCAAACTTAGAGTCCCATCCGTTTCCATCAATCCCATATTTAGCCGCAATGATCGAATGCCACATACTACCTGCTTCATGTGGAAACCTTCATAGCCACTTCCCCAATAGTGCATCATTCCTAAGTGATAATTTTCCAACTCCCAGTCCCCCTTTTTCCATCAGCATGCAAACATTATTCCAATTCAATAGATGATCTCTCTTTTTCTCTCCAGGTTCCCATAGGAAGTCTCTCTACATTTTTTCAATTGCTTTGACTACCTTACCAGGGGCTTTAAAAATAGACAAATAATAGGTCGACAGATTTGATAGTGTTGATTTTATCAATGCAATTCTCCCTCCCAGAGAGATGTAGTTTTTCTTCCAAGTACCCAATCTTTTTGACATTTTCTCCAATACCGGCTGCCAAAATGATATTACAATTGGGTTACCCCCTAATGGAAGTCCAAGATATTTGAGTAGTCATACTTCTTATTCACATCCCCAAATCCCAGCATAAGTGGTTAACTCTTCTTCAGTCACATTAAGTCCAGCCACTTCAGATTTTTCCATGTTAAACCGTAGTCCTGAAATCCTTTCAAAACATAGCAATACCGATCTTAAATTTGCAATGTATTCCTGAGAAGCTTCACAGAAAATAATTGTATCATCTGCAAATTGTAAATGGGATACAGATACTTGTCCATTACCCACTCCAAATCCTTTGATAAGGAGCCTTTCCTCAGCTCTTGTTGTTAGTTTGCTTAGTGTGTCGACCATAAGTGTGAAAAGGAAAGGAGACAGAGGATCCCCTTGTTTGAGACCTTTTTTTGCAGGGAAGAAACCTTTTGATGTTCCATTAATTCAAATCGCATAATGTACCGATGAGATGTAGCCTCGGATCCATTTTCTCCATCTTAGCCCAAAACCTCTCAAAGCCATTATATAGTCCAAGAAATCCCAGTTCACATGGTCATGTGTTTTTTCCAAATCCACCTTGCACACCACTCATTTTCTTCCTTTGGATTTCATTTTCTCCACACATTCATTGGCGATAAGTATTTCATCAAGAATTTGTCTATCCTTTACAAATGCCCCTTGTGAGGATGAGGTGATACCTCCCATTAATTTTCGAATTCTTTTAGAAAGCACCTTCGATAGAATCTTGTAAACACTACTTATCAAACTTATAAGTCTAAAATCCTCAGGGCATAGGGTTCCTTCCTAGGACTAGGAATGTGGAATTCATACTCAAATTTATAATAAACCTCTCATGGAATTCATTAAAAACTAACATTATGTCAGATTTTACCACATCCCAACATGACTTGTAAAACTCCACAGAGAATCCATCCGGCCCAAGGGCTTCTCACCATCCATTTCCAAAACTGCTTTATAAATTGCCTCCTCTGTGAATCTTCTTTCTAGCATCTCCACCTCGTTGACCGAAATTTCCTCCCAATTTATGCCTTCCACTTGTCTACATATGTTAGGTTGGGTAGCATAAAGGTCGGTAAAATGTTGAGTGATTGCACATTCGATTGCCTCAGGATCTTCAATGATTACACCATTCAAGGAAATCTTATTTATATGGTTCTTGATTCTTCTTGCATTAGCCATTCTATGAAAAAATTTGGTGTTCCCATCCACTTCTTTAAACCAACGAAATTTCTTTTTTGCCTCCATTTGATTTTCTCGTCCCTTACATATTTCTCATATTGAATCTTGAGTCTTTTTCTTTCTTCCCCTTCCATTTGGCTCACCTCCCTCTCTTCCTCCATTCTGTCAAGCCTCTCCAACTCCAAGGCAAGTTTGTTCTTTGTTTCTTCAATATTGTCAAAAACTTCTTTGTTCCATGCTCTTAGTTGATTCTTAATATGTTGTAGTTTTTTAATGAATGAAAAACCATGCCACCTAGAATCTTGACATTCACGCCACCAGTTCACAATAGTATCATGAAATTTTGAATGGGAAATCCACATATTCTCAAACCTAAACGGTGACAGTCCTCTCCTCAAGACAGGATGATGTAGAAATATGGGAGTATGATCCGAGGTTATCATAGGCAATGCACATTGGGATGGGAGCCCAAAGATAGATTCCCATTCAAGTGAGAATAGAAACCTATCCAATCTACTACAAGATGAGAATTCTTGAAAATTAGACCTTGTAAAACTTGCATTCAATAACGGAATGTCAATTAGGGCACATGCGTTGATGAATGCATTAAAGCCCCTCATCGATCTTGTGAATCTTGAACCCCCTCTTTTATCTTGAGAGGATCGAATGGCATTAAAGTCTCCACCCACACACCAACGAACATCCCATAACGCTTGTATGTCTGACAATTCAAGCCAAAATGCCTCTCTTTCATATGGTCTCACTGGGCCGTACACTGAGGTTAAACCCCACATTACTCCATCATCCTTTTTCTTGAATTTAACTGAATGAGTGTAGGCTCCAGGAAGGACTTCAACATTTTCAAAAAGCTCTTCCTTCCATATGATAAGTTGTACACCCGATGCTCCAAATGAAGGAAGGAATGACCAATTCTTATTTCTAGAACCCCATATACTTCTTATCCATTTTTTATCCATGTACTCCAGCTTTGTTTCTTGTAACATAACTATATCAACATTCGCCTTTCTTAAAGATTCCTTGATGAGAGTCATCTTCCTAGCACTCCCCAAACCTCTTACATTCCATGAGAGTATCTTCATTGACAACTCTTATTCTCCCTGTATCTTGATCCTCTGATGGGACGTGGGCCTTTCGAACCAGATAAGCTATCATAATTGATTCCAGAAGACAGATTTGCCAGTTCCAGTCTTCCGCCTCTTTTTCCAATTAATGTTTGCACCATGGGGAAAGATTTAATACCTAATTGATTTTCCATGTTGTCCACCTCAGCCTGCATAATTTTCAACTTCTCACCATGTGTGCTCAAATTAAGGCACGAGGGAGACTTGTTTCCCAGTACACCTGCTAATTCCGAAGGGGGGAGATGGATCGGATTGATGCACTCATTCTGTCTATTTATAATATTCCTCCCAATCTGTATGCATCTTGCTGAAACCATTTCGGTAATCTTCTCAACCCATAGATTCCAAGACTAGCTTCATTAATGCTTCTGTTAATGTTGGGGATGAAAACTTACGGTCATATGATCTCCCTAAAGGTTTACCACTCCCCTACATAGAGTTGTTTTTGGAAAAGAGAGTAGGAGATGGTGGGGACAAAAACGATTTATCTGGGGAATGCAAGCAATTCGGAGAATGAAGAATATAATGGTTAGAAGAATTGATCTGAGAGGGGTTTAAATTACCTGGGGTTGAGGAGGCACTTGGTGATTCCTGAGATGAGAGGCGGACGCTTGATGTCCAGGAGGTGCCCGACCCATGTGTACACACAACCGACTTCACAGCTTCATTATCATCCACGTCATCGTCCACAGTATCTACAGTATCTTCCATACATACCTGAGCATTATCCGGCGTTGATGAGATCTTTGCCGTCTCAGGTAAGCAATCTTGCACTTCATAAGGGATAAAGGAAGGGACCATTTCGCAATTATCAAAAAGGTTGGATGTCAACAAACAATTCTCCATCTCCATTTCGTCCAAGCGCCTGTTTTGTCAGGGACAATCAATGCTTCCAATACCAAATGAAAATGAGGATTCCGATTCGGAAGACTCATCATCTGAATACTCCTCGTCAGCCCTCGCTCTTCTAAAAAAGCGTGGGTTAGACATGGTCGGAGCATGTGCTTGATATTCAGGCCTGGAAGGAACACCGGTGTTGTTCGCCATAGGTCCCAATTCAGAGGATGCATCCTTCGACGACATGGCCTGCAGACCACCATTCGTATCCAGAGGCACATATTTGCCTAAAATCAATTTCCCATTTAGGGTTGGCTTTTCTACAACGTCAAGCCCCTTCTTAAACATGATGCTCCTCTTCTAAACTGGTTGCCAGGTTTGAGTTTCACCCCGATTTGGATTCCCCCTTATCGTGATCAGGTTTGGGTTTGGTATAGGTATTTGGGTCTTATTTGTTCGACGGTCCAGCAACCCAACCTCCCCCACTTTAATGGGCTGGTTTAGAGGCCCATTAGAAACTTTGCCTTGATTCGCCCAAATGCCACTCAGCCCATTAAATGATTTAAAATTTGAAACTTCCCCCATCTTCCTATTTCCCGAGTTTTCCAAATCGAGGCTCGATATTGGGCCCCTTTTTGTTTTCCCTTTTGCTTTTCAGGTGACATGTGTCCACGATGACATATCGTCATCTTCTTCCACTAACAACTCCATGCCTTGGTTCTCCATGATCAGAGAAAAATGTGTTCCATCACCAACAAATGCAACAACTGCCTTAAAATCATCATCGTGTGTCGTCTTCAATGGAAGTCACCCAGATGCAGTAAGTTAATCCTCTCACAAAAGTAAATCACCCGTGGGATATCAACCTTGCTCTTTGCAGCCACCTTGATACGGGCCTTCTCCATATCCTCCAAGTTCAAGGTGGTCTCTGAGATCTTTACCAAACCGCCACAAGATTCTCCAATGGCTTCGAAGATCTCGGTTCGCCAAAGATGAAAGGGTAGTCCACATAGACCCACCCAGCATCCCGATGAAGTACATGACGGATCAATCCTGTTGCAGTCAGGAGTCCATTTGTAAAGGAGGACAGAAAGACTCTCAATAACTGTAGGGATTCCTCCGAAGGTTGAGGCAGATTGTATAGAAGAGCTTTATGACTATCAAAAGGGTATACCGTGACTTGAATTCTTAGAATATATTGAATGGTGTCCAATACTTCATGCCAATTCTGCATACCTTCTTCAACTTCACAAATCCATGATGTCTCCCACTCCACGGTAGTACATTTTTCACCCCATATGATACGTTTCCCCGAACCATCAACCCTACTACTGCAGTTCCATGGGTGAAGGTGAGATGGTTGTCTCCATGGGTTTGGTTCGTTTGTGGTTGCTACCGAGGTGAACTCTCTACCTGAACTGCATCTGATGAAGGAAACGAACCCTTCCAACCCGACCCCTCACAACCCCATGGGATGCATAATCTTACACCATTCCTATTTCCTTGCAGACAACATAAAGCCAGAAAGCGTCCCTTCCCATTTTGTCTTGATTCTAGAAGAAGGGAGCGGTTGTGCTGTCGAAGTTTTCGCCAGAAAAATTTATCACGGCTCAGCAAACAGGCATCCAAGATTCCTTTAATGAGCCAATCCACTGCTTCAATGTTGAGTATGATGGCTCCCTTACCATCTTCTACCACTTTAATGTCAGTAGAATTTGTAAATTGTTGTTTGAGGAATTTCTTCCTCTCAACATAAGACTCCAAAAATGTTGCATACAGCATATCAAAATGTTAATAATACTTAATTACTTATTGTAAAAAGTAAGATATTGACTAATTTTAAAAAAATTAAAATGATACTTTACCAGCGGCATGCAAATCATCGTGCAATTGTTTATTCCACCTTTTGTCTATCATATCCTAATAATTTTTATAAGTGGTAACAGTTTTAATACATAGCTTTACCCTATCCATGGCTTCATATACATATGGCATTATTGGCTTCTCATTTTGATCTACCACTTTTAACACTCTCACTAGAGGATCCATCATCCTAAACACCGTATTTGCCTTGTGTCCATAAATTATTCATAAGCACAATATTGCAAACCTGCTCAATCTTCGTCTTCCTCTTTTTATCATTTATGCCCAACGCAATGTTAAAGTAGTCTGAAGTGAAGCAATTTTGGATGGCAACTCTATGCTTAAGGAGGCTCTCTATAGCCAAATACTCAATGGTAGATCTAGTGATGCCAGGGCGAAGGAGATCACGACCACTTGTTTCTTGCAATAAATTTACAGTTGCAATGCTATTATAAATGGTAGAAGTCACTTTTCGTGTTTTCTCTATTGTTGCTTTGATTGATTTTTTTTCCCAAAATCTTCCAACATTAAATCAATACAATGTGATGCACATGAGGTCTAATATAAACGTTTTATCTTCTTCATCAACATCTCCCCTACAGCCTTAAAGCAGCCTCGTTGTCCGTGAAAACCTGGACAACATTCTCTTCTCCTACTTCATCAACAACTTGATCCATAAGTGAAAGATATAATCTTTTGTTTTCCTATGATTTTTCGTATCAACTGACTTATAGAAGATTATGTGACGGCCAGAATAAATCATGAAATTAATCAAGGGTTTTCTTGTCTTTGTTGTCCAACCATCACACATAATAGTGCACCCAAACTTCTTCCAATCCTTCTTCAACCCTTGGATATAATCTCTCAACTCCAACACTTGTTGATTCAAAAAATGACCACTCATCTGATAAGAATTAGGACCCTTAACCCCAAGTCTTGCCTCAGCTATAGTGTCTATCATTGTTTGATAATAGGGACTCTTCCGCACATTAAATGGTACTACAGAATGTAACATCCATCTGCATATTGTTGATCCCACTTTCTTAAACTTCTTCTTACTAAACATATCATTTAATTTTTTCTATTTACTTTCCTCCTTTCTAAAGACAGATGTGTCTATGTCATACCATGCAAAAGAACTCCTTTGAAACTGCCACCGTGCTCTCTCTCTCTCTCTCTCAATGTCAATGGGGCCTCTACCACTACCGCCTCGCCTCATCCTTGGCTGTGAACTTGATCCACCCTAGGCTCATATTGTGACCCCCTCCCTCATATGCCAGTAGGAGGACCAGAAACTGAAAATCTACGTCTTTCTTCATCCATCCTTGCACTTCGTACGCTCTCCCTGAATTAGGGCTGTCAACGGAGCGAATACAAATTGGATATGGCTACATTCGTGTTCGGTCCATTAAAATCACACACATATTCGAATTCGTTCCGACATCCAACGAACATTACAAAAGCGGATTCAAATTTGAATCTGATCAATTAGCCAAATATCGGATACGAATCCAAATATCCGATTGATCCTGTTGATAATCAAGATTTACAAAAAATAAAAAGAATAAATGAGGGTAACAGATTGCAAGAAACCACAAATTCAAGTTTTCATGGAACTAAAATCAAATTCAACATTATATTTTCTAATTCAGAAGTGGAGAAAGAGAGAATACATGCCAAATTTAGGTTAGGGTTAACTGAGTTTGATTTGGTTGCAAAAATAAAAGAAGAAGAATGAAGGGTTTAGGCTTGCAGCTTTGCTCCCTGACTTAATAACTGCTAATAGAATAGATAAAAAGAAAAATAAGAATGAGAGGAGGAAGAATGAGATTAGGAAAGAATCATTTCCCATTAGTGTCGCTAGAGACGCGGGACCAACCTGCTGCATGTCGTCAGAGCCTTGGAACTTTGCAGCCAAAGAGTTGAACATTACCACCCCAGCAGCCCTTTCACTCACCTTTGCTCTCTAACTCCCTCCCTTTGCCTCAAAATATCACCAGCCCCTCACCTATACTCTCCCACTCCCCCTCGGCTCTCCAATTGCCTCCCTTTCTATTTGTTGAGAGAGCCCTTTAAGGTTTCATTCAACAAAATGTTTTTTATATGTATTTAAAATATTAATTGAAATTTAATTTACTACAAGATTTTCCACTAAACCCTATTTATTTATTGAGATATACACCTGTGCCATTCAAACCTTTTTATTTACCAAAACACCCATGCTTCATTCAATATCCTTATCAATTTTGAGAAAGGATCTGCTACACCCTAAACAATATGTTACTCCGTGTCCCCACACCATAGGTTAACACGTGATGGTTTTATGAATTTGGTGCCTATTTACATAGGGAACAAATGTTCCTTCGAACACTTTTTTATGGTTTTAACCCTATAAACCCCATTTTTATGGGTACTTACTTTTGTCATTTGAAAACTCTTTTTATTGTTTTAAGCCAATACACCTCACATTTTGTATGTGGGGACACTAGCAGACAGAAAAATGGGATGTAGCAGATCCTTTCCCATAAAATTTATGTATTTTTATTATTAAATCATTTTTTAATAGAAATAGTTTATTCTTATTAGACATTAAGCCACTTTAACGCCTATTATTTATATGGATATCCTTACTTAGACATGGAATAATACATTGACTCAATTAGGGTTGTAAACGGAACGAATTCAAAGCAGATATAGACGTATCCGACTTCAATTTGTTTAATTTATATGAACTTCTGCATTTGATTCGACATCTAATCGAATCTTTTGAAACAAGATTCGTAGTCGAATTCGTTAAAGAAAATTGAATATTGGATATCTGGTTACGCCTTTTTCCTTGTAAAAAAATTCAACAATGGTATAACAAGGTAAAGCATTTAAAAAAATAACTAGGGTTTTATAGGGCCAATGAATTTGGGTGTAGCAAAATGATTTAATAGGAGTTTTACAACTTTTTGAGATTAAAATTTTGATCATTTCCAAAAGAAATCTTGTGACCTTTTGTGATATCCACAAGCTTCAGAAGGATTCAACTTTTACTACCATCACCATCATTGACGCCATTGCCATCCAGTTGCCTCCGCCAACACC